>JAOWBW010000248.1:377609-549993 GCA_026119855.1 Campanula takesimana | reverse complement strand
CAAGAACCGGGAACCGGATTAAGATGGTTCGAATACGGTTCCGGCATTTGGGAACCGGGAACCGGCGGTTCCGGAACCGGGAACCGGAACCGGAACCGTTTGGACATGTCTAGTTGCTGATTGACATATGTCCGTCCCTATAAAAAGTCCGTCCCTATTAAGGCGCGTACGCACATAGACGTTGCCAAATTCCACTACTATTTTTAGTTATTCTAATAGTGACCTCAGTGCTCTAGTGCTCGTTTGTTTCGGCAATCACTTTTTCTTCAAATAAGTCAAATTAGAGTGTTTGTTTTCACTTAAATTTAATAAGCTAATAAGTGAGTACAACCTCATTATTGCATAAAATAAGTAAAAGTCAAAAAGCACAAAATAATCGCTTCTTGGCTTCTTTTGAAAATACACTACTTTCATGAGATACCGTGTTCAATTCCAATGATCTACATCTACCTTTTTTTTTTTCCTCTTCTGCTCCTTACATCTATTTCTTCTTTCCGTTTTTTCCTTTGTTTTCTTTTTCTCTCTTTTTTCTTATTCTCATGCAAATCAAATTAAATTTTTTCTTTGTTTTCTTTTAGTCCATCTTAGTTAAAGCATTTTTGATAATAAAATGCTGTAATATATTTTTTATTTTATAAAATTTAATATTAGTTAATAGAAAGATGTAGTACAAATAAACATATATTTATCTTCTTTTATTTTATTATAAATATAATGAATTTATTGGTTAAGTTTTGAAGTCATTGGTAATAAAAAATAAGAAAAAAATAATTCAAAGATACAGTTATATGTCACTTACAGTTATATTTCACTTACGCAAATTAATCATTTCATGCAGATCAATTTGCCATGTGTTTGTGCATCATTTTTTTTTTGTTAAAATCAAATTTACATGTCATGTGTTTGCGCATCATTTTTTTTTTTTTAAATCATTTTTTTTACATTATCCAAGTTAGCATCTTAAGAGTGTTTAATATTATTATTATTATTTTAAAGACTTAAGAGTTGTTTCTTAACACTTAATAAATAAGTTATTTCAAAACAGCAAAAACAAAATCATCACTAAATCAGTCATCAGCCATAAGTTATCAGCCATCAGTCATAAGCTATCAGCCATCAGCTGCGACAAACGAGCCTCTAGGCATATTGGTTTGATTAGATATTTTTCAATGAGGTGGTCTCCCATGAGAACAAGGGGATCCGTCTCATGCATGAGACGGGTCGCCCCATGACCCATGGGCCGAACCCGCCACGTGGCAACCCACCATTGGCTGAAAAAAAAAAAAAAAAAAAAGAGTTTTTATATTTTTTTTTCGGCTTTTCAGTGGTTTAGCAAAAAATAATAGTTACCATCTCTTAAAGTAACATTGTTCATAAGTAAACGTAATACTTGTTTTAAAAAAACAAAAGCTCGTTTTTTACCCATTTGAAAAGTAATAACTTATGTATATGAATGTAATAGTAAGTTTATACAAGTAAATGTAACACTTTGATTGACGAAATTGTAACAGATTTCTATAGATAATGTAATACTTTTACATGTATCATGATAAATTTGACCCCATTGTAACTTATTGTTTGAAAACAAATAGATATCTATACATATGTATTACAATTATTTACAAATACTATTACATATAAATAACACGTTTGTTACATTTTAGTTATAATAAGTATTACTTTTGGCAAACGAAGAAAACATAGGAATAACACTATTACTTTAAGAGATGATAACTATTACTTTAAGAGATGGTAACTATTACTTTTCACAAACCGAAAAAAAAACCAAAAATAAAAATATTAAAATTTAAAAAAAAGCAAAAAAAAAAAAAAAAAAAAAAATTGGGGCCAATGAGGGGCTGCCACATGGCAAGGTCCCCCCATGGGTCCTGGAGCAAGGTTGTGGGTCGGGTAATGGGTCAAAAAATGACCCGTCTCACCCATGAGACGGGTTGGAGTGTTCTCAAACAAGTTTTTGTCTTTTTCAATATTCAATGTGGCCTGAATTTTTTTTAAAACCACTAATTAGTAGTCGATCTCTAACAGCTCAAACCAAACATAATCGAATCATTTACGTCGTTGTTAGTTAGGGTACCCAAATCCCCAACATATGAGGGTGGTTGGTTGTTTGTTAAGGGGTTGGAAGGAAAAGACATACCCCTCCTACGGACCACCAGTCCACTACTACGAACATGGTCACATGTTGCACCATTCCATTATGTACTCTTCCGCTCCAAAACCAAATTCTACTCTAAATTTTAACGAGTAAACCACAAAATGGACCCGCGTACTATTGCCCAACATCACTTTGACCTGCGTACAATCAACTCAGTAAACGTACCTTGCGTACTATAGTTTTTTTTTTTTTTTTTTATCAATTTCCCTAAGATTTGTAACGCCAGTTAAAAACTTAACGGTGCTGTTAATAAATTAAAGAAAAGTTAGATTCAAAATTTTAAAACTGACCCTATATTTCAAAATAAATCCCCTTTATCCCACTTTACCCCACTGAATCTTAATGAAGTTTAGAAAACTAACAAAAAAATCTCACTTACATTACATAATAATAAAAGAAAACAGTTGCATTAATAACCTAATTTTCATGGTAATTCTCGTCAAAATCCCTAAGCCGTACGTGAACAACTCCCCAGCCGCTCTCCTGAGACCAACTCCAACCCACTTCAATTCCATCTTAATTTCTTCAAAAACCCAACTATTCACCTCTCCAACCCACTTCAAATCCTACTTCATTTTTGAAGTAGATGAATAGTGTTACTTCAAATTTGAAGTAACACTATTCTTCTACTTAAAAAATGAAGTAGATGTTTCAAAGTTACAATTTGGTCCCTAAAAATTTAAAAGTTGCATATTTTGTGAATTATGTAATTAAAAAATTGTCATTGTGTAATCCGAAATTATTTTTATTTTTAATTTTAATCTTAAATTATTTTTAGTCTATGTTTTAATTGCGTAGAACAAGAAAAAAGACATAAATATTAATTAAACAACAACATCAAATATATTAAAATTTATATAAAATACATAATACATAAATTAAAAACATATTAATAGTACATAACAATAATAACTAAAAAAGACAGAATATTAAAACAAGCAAACTAATAAGACATAAATATAAAGTAAACAACAACAACAACAATAATTTAATATTCATGTAATATATAAATAATAAATTTAATTATCTTTAATGTTTAATTGCATATTTATTGTTTTGATTACATTAAATAATAATTTTAAAAAAAACTTATTATAGTTTTTCACTAATTAATTTGAAATTCTATCATTTAAAATAAAACAGAGGATTCAATATACAAAATGACTAAAGTTTGTGTAGTGTTGTGAAATTAAATGAGTATTGGAATGATGATGTGGAAGAGAAAGATGCTTGGTATATTATTTTTGAAGTAAAAAATGAAGAAATGGGTTGGAGATGCTCTGAACGGTTCTTTTTCCCCTCCTTTTTCGGTGTTCTGCATTTGAAATAATCCATCTCCTCTATCTCTCTCTTGGGTCCAACACGCAGAGCAACACATCAATACAAACCACGAAGTACGATGCCCTTGGTTTTCTATCTGTTGTGATTTCGCAACTCTTCCCCGGTCATCTTCAGTCTTGGCTACCACCGACATCTCCGGCTACATCTCCATATTCTCTCTCTCTGATGCTGGGCCCAATCACATCAACCCGACCAATAATGACTCTTCTCCAGCGAACTGCAGCAGCACAACCCCCAATTCAAATTCCCAATAAAAATGCTCTTATCTTTAAATTTCAACACAACCTCACAATTGACCTCATGAAAGATTTACCCGATGAAGACCCTAGTCAGGTTTTTCAAATCGAACTGCTAAATCCACCATTGCATTAGATTTAGAGTTTGAATTTAGGGTTTAATTTTCAGTCTGGTTTTCAATTTTCATATGAAAATCGTAATTAAAGTGCAAGCAGCGGAGGCGAGACATAACAGAGTAACATGAAGGGACGAATGGAGTTGGAGGAGAAGTTGACTAGGGAGAGTCCAGTTGCTGTCAATCTTGAGGTTAGGGTTTAGTGGGATTTTCATTTTCCTTCATTTTCTTTTTCATTTTTTGATTTAAATATGTTATGGTAAATTGGTGTCAAATAGATATAACTTTAACCTATTATTTTCTGGATTGATATCAATTACTGTATTATGTTAGTGGTGGGTGGATTTGGCCGATGGTGGATGGGTGGAGATAGGGCGGCACATGGCTGGTGAAGTGGTGTTATGAAGATGGAGGAGGGGAAGAAGATGATGATAAGGGGAGTTTATTTTATACTTTAGGGTCAATTTTGAAATTTTGAATCTAACTTTTCATTAAGTTATTAATAGTGCCGTTAAGTTTTTAACTGGCGTTACAAATCTTAGGAAAATTGATAATAAAACTATAGCACACAATGTACATTTACTGAGTTGATAGTATGCAAGTCAAAGTGATGTTGGGCAATAGTACGCGGGTCCATTTTGTGGTTTACTCAAATTTTAACTACCATTTATTTGGATTTCAATATATATATTTTTTAAATATAGTTATTCTCATAGAATATATTAACCTTTTGTTATTAATTTCCTTATTGTTAATTTTTTATAATGGTCCATAATCTCACAAAAAATGCCTTTTTGTGAAACTTAAATAAAGGTGTTTTAAACACGCTCGCCGTGAGGGACGCCAAACCCTCCGTCGCCTCCCACCCAAACCCACGCCCAAACTCGTTTCACTCTTTCTCTGGGCTGTACTCATTCGCCCCTCCACCATTAGCTCCTGCAAACCATTGCCGATTATAATCCAAGGTCCGCTGCAGTACCACTCATCTCCGTCCTTCACCCTTTCTCTCTCTCTCCGCCTCTTCAATTTCAGTCCCTTTACGAATTCTTGCAGATACGTGTCCTTAATCGCTTGTATATCATCTTCTCAAACGCCTCCTGCTCTAGTGCTCGGCATCACAACTCAAATCAGGTATTGATTCCATCTTCTCTGTTCTGGATTCCATCTAATTTGGTGTTTGGCATATGTCTTTGGGTGTAATGTTCGGAAAAAATAATGTCAGTCCTAGTGTTATTGAGTGCCAATGCACGTGTAAAAGATTGCTTGTGTTAGTGTAAAAAAGTGACAATGTTAGTTAAAAATTGACAGTGTTGGTGTAAAAAATGCCAGTGTAAAAAAGTCTCAGTATTAGTGTAAAAAAGTGTTAGTGTTAATCTATAAAATGTCATTGTGAAAGAGTGACAATGCATTATTAAGTGTCAGTATAAAGAGTGTCAGTGTATGCATTATTAAGTGCTAGTGTAAAAGAGTGACAGTGCTAGTGTAAAATAGTGTCAGTGTTAGTGTACGGAAGACAAGGAGCAAGGAAAGTCAGTGTATGCGTGTTTACGTGTCAGCTGCACAAAAGCGGTTTTTTCTTACGTTTTAAAAAAACTAGTTTTTTTTTTTTTTTAATAAAACCAACTCGTTTATTAGTTACCAGAATAATTTTTATTTTCTTAGTCAAAATTTATTCTTATCAATTTTGAAAAGCTTAAAACTGAGAATTTTTTGTTTTGGGTGTAGGGGGAAGTATGGCATTTCTTTTTGTATTGCTACTCTTTAATGCGGTGTCACATGCATGCACGTCTGTTGATTTTATGTGTTTGTATAGATGCTGGTCGTGCCGTCGTTAGCATCTGTAATTGTTTGTCAAAGGCTACTGAGAACAAGTGTTACCTCAAGTGTTAAGTAACACCCCAGATAACACACACGGACAAAATACACACACCCGAGTAAAAATAAATTTGTAAAAGAGTTTTGCAGCGGACAAAAGGACAAGAATTATTTTTCTCAAGTTATATAAATATAACTTGAGATGCCTAAATGGCGAAAACCTTATAATCAATATGAGTACCAATTACAAAGTCAAAAGGTTCCCTATAGCTAATACAATATATGATCTATGGAACTAAAAATAGAAACAAAGTACGATGATCTTATCATATCCAAAACACACTCAAACCCGAAGTATTTGAGTGTTAAAAGAGTGTATGGGAGAGAGGACCTAACGAGCCAAGAAGTACTTTGCTCTTTGTGCTATGGATGTGTGTATGAATTTGGCTTGATTACAAAGTGTTCATCCTAGCACTATTTATAGCCATCAAAGACTTGAGGGCTACTTAAATAAACAGCCTTGGGCTGTTGTTGGCAAGTGGGGAGAGTGGAGATCATGTGCCGAGCTTTCTCTACACAAACCAAGCAAGACTTGGTCCAACTTCCACTTTTATCTCAACCAATTCCTTTGTGCCCAAGTCTAAGCTTCACCTTGTTGTACTCCCGGCTTCCAATGCCTTGTACTCTTCCATTTGATCAGCAACAAATCCTTGGACTTGGTCTCCTCACATTTCCATATTTAACGCATGTTAAATATGTTTGTAACTCCTCCAATTTTTGGCATTTATGCATAATTCTCTTTTAATTTCTTCTACATGTATTTAGCTTCTAAATCCACCTTATTATATCCTGAAATATGGACCAATAACACAGACATCTAGACAAGATATTAGGACATTAATATTAGAAAGAAATGTCAAACTATAATATAATTTCCGTCAGGCAACACTTGACTGTCAGTAGCAACATCTGAGGTAACACCTCTGTTTGCACTAACAATCTCCCCTTTAGTTTGAGATTTCTTTCCAACCTTCCTAAGTGATGGTACCTGCAAAATATGTTAGCCATACACAGTATAACAAAGCATCTCCCAGAAAGTAACTCCCCCTTAATCTAGGAGTTAACCAAAACAACAAAGATTTACAAAAACAATACTAGTTTAAAAACAAAAACAACTTTTGTGCCTCAAACTAGTAGTTTAAAACTAAAGTAAATCCAAGTTTTAAAAACCACAAAACCACAAAATATTATCCAAAGATAATCACCAAAATAACCACCAAAATATTTAAGTTCTACGCTAAGAAACCGAAATACGAAATTTTTTAAAAAACCAAACCAACCAAAAACAGAAATTGTTTTGAAACCATTTCAAAGTACCAAGAAAAAAACCATTGCCAAGTATTGTGGCAACTGTTGGGTATGCTTATCTCTTAACCCTCCTAATTTTGTTAGAATTGATTGATACCATCACCTAAGAATATTCTATGGACTTTAGGACCCTATGTAAGAAGTCTTATGACTTCAATTTTTTTAGCTAAGTCCATTTTTTAGTATAGGCTTAGAATATAGGACTTGGAGCGAAAAGGAATGAAGATCTAAGCAAGACTGTGGTCACTGCGCAGGAATTCTCTGCGCAGGACACCACTGCGCAAGTCTCTCATGCGCAGCATCCTACCTTGCTCAGTTTTCAATACATTTAGATCACCCAACTTGGAAAGCGCTTAGAAGATGCACGCTTATTAAAAATGCTGAGGTGTGCAGAATCGACAAAGCAAGTACACTCAGTAGATCCAACGATGGAGACGCGCTCAAGAGAAATATTTCAGATGAAGACAGTTGTCAACCTTCTAGAAGAAACTTTTGAATTTGGTCTTCATGCTCAGTCTCCAACGGCTCTAAATCACCTGTGCACCAATCATATTGTGCCAGGTCATCATCTTTGATCAGAGCTCCAACGGCTATAAAGGACACCTGCGCACCAATCAATCGTGCCAGCTTATCGTCCTTGCTCAGAGCACCAACGGCTAGTTTTAAGCTCTCTGCTATAAATAGCCTGCTCATCTTCATTTTCAAGTTGCTTGAGTTTGTGCTTTCTAATATCCTTGAAGTTCTGAAGATTGCTGCTTACTATTCCCAAATTCAAGATCAACCTTCAAACCTTCATACCTTCAAACTCCTGCCCAGATCCTAAGCCTTAAATCACCAGAATTCTTCGTGCTCTTCATCTCATAGATTCATAGAGCCCAGAATTTCTGAACACACACACACCTCTTGAAGCTTCGATCATCTAGATCTTACTTCTTGCAATACACCGGTTTAGTCTAGGATTTGCTCTTCATAGATCATAGATCTTTGAGATAGTTTGTTTTACATTGTTGTATCTTGTAACTCTATCATATAATAAGATCTCCGCTAGAAAATACAAGACTAACCATCTTGGTAGAGGATGTAGATCTTTCATTGATCGAACCTCTCCAAATATCTTGTTCATTATTCTCGCTATTTATTTCCTGCTTAATCATTTCTGAATCACTGCTTTGATCTTATCAGATTGCTATTATTGCTGCTGTGTTTGTTATTGCTTATTGCCTTAGAACATTTTATCCAACTCTTTAAGCCAAAACTTAGCGCGTGCGTTTTTATCTCTGCGCAGCTTTTTCCTGCGCAGGTGCTGCTTTAAACTTCCGCTGTGTATTTCACACTCTTGCTGCGTGCTATACTTAGCCAAAATAAGAGTTGTGCGCATAAGCCATTGATTTGCAAAAGGGTTTGAAAAGAATTTTAAAACGCTATTCACCCCCCCTCTAGCATTTTTCATACCCTTGTTGCCCCTTTGGGACCAACAAGTGGTATCAGAGCAAACACCTTCATAAAACTTGTTCTGTTTTTCAAGCTTAACAGCTTGGGTGCCTATTCAAGATGGCTTCAAAATCTTGGGCAATGGCTAACTATTCACATGTTCCAGTGCTGAATGAAGATCACTTCGAAATCTGGAAGCACTGCATGCTCACTCATTTTTCCTCTATCGACGAGATCCTCCATGACATCGTTCTTGAAGTACCCTACATTCCAATGAAGGCCAATCCAGATGCTGCTACCAACAAGGATAATCCTACAATCAAGAAGGCCAAAGGGGAATGGACCGATGAAGAAAAGAAATGGGTTGGATAAGATGGAAGAGCTAGAAACATCATTCTCAGCACTCTAGACCTCTCCACGCACAATCAAATTGTGAGCAGTGGAACTGCAAAGGAACTATGGGATGCTATTGAAGGATATGTGAATGGAGACAAAGTAAGCAAGGAAAACAAAAGATTTGTGGTGCAAAGAAAATTCAACTGCTTCATGAGAAAGGATGGTGAAACCTTGAGACAAACTTATGATCGCTTCTGTGCTGTTGTAAACTCTTGTAAATCTCTTAGAACTACCTTCACCAATAAAGAAGTCAATTCTCAATTCTTAGATGCGCTAGGTTCCAGATATGTGCACAAGGCAAGTCATCTGGAAGATTCTGGATTTCTAGATACTTGGCCTCTGCGCAGCTTATACGCTAACTTAAAAGTGTATGAGCTAAAGCTTGATCGAATCGACGAAACTGAAGGCAAAGGAAAACTTGTTTCCTACATTGCGCAAAAGGAACCTGCGCCTGCTCAAACCTCAGACAAAGTCTCTACTTCCTCTCTACTTGAAATGGATGATGATGATTTCGCTATGTTCGTTAAGCGATTACAAAAATTCAGGAAATTCTCTAAGCCAGGATCCTCAAGTAAAACTCCAGCTAAATTCTCTCGTGGCAGAGACTCAAAGAAAGATGAAGAGTTGGTCTGCTACAACTGCAGAAAGCCCGGTCATTTTGCTTCAAAATGTCCTACTCCAAAATTTGAGTACATGAAGAGGAATACTGCGCAGAGATCATCAAGACAGCGCAGAATGATTACTGAAGAAGACGGCGCAGAAAAGGAACTAAAGACTTGGATAGAGACTGACACTGAAGACAGTGATGATGATGACTCTGAGGATGGACTGCTCTGCTTGGTGGCCAATGCTGATGCTGATAGCGATTCAGACAATGATCTCGATACGGACACAAAAGCTGCGCCAAGGACAATTCAGAAGAAAGGTCCCACTATCACAGAACTGGTGGAAACGGGACATCTGACTCCAAGTAGACAGAATGGCAAGTACTTTTTACCAGAGCAGACCTATCAAAGAAATTTGTAGCTGCGCCTCCGCGCAAAGAATCTCTTGAAATTCCTGCTGAAATTGTAATAGAAAATAGTGACTCTGCTGCTGAGCGCGAGTCTATTTTTCAGCAAGCTGAAAAGGTAATCAAGAAATTTAATTCTATGAAAGAAGCAGTGGACTTATCAATTGGAGAAATTTCACAGCTTAAGACGGAGAAAACTCTTTTTAAATCTGAGATCACCCTCCTTAAGGAGCAGATTAAGAGCATGACTCCTCTTACTGAAAAGAACCATTTTCTTACAGATCAAAATGCGCTGTTTAAAGTAAGAAACGAAGAGTTGGCTGCTCAAGTAGCTGATCTCACAAAGATCACTGATGAGTGGACCAAATCTCGTGTCACTATGGACCAAATTCTAGAATCCCAAAAAGCCAGTGGAGACAAGGAAGGCTTGGGGTTCTCAACTAGTGATAACTTTAAATGCGCAGTTTGCTCTGAAAAGGAAAAGGAGTTTACACCACAGCAAACTATTGAAATTCCTAAAGCAAAGAACTCTGCTTCAATGGGTAAAAGACAGGAGAAAGTCCAGAGACAAAATTTTCATTATGTCTACCTAAAAAATGCAAACTGGGAAAGCCAAGGGTAAGGCTAAAGTGGAACCTGCGCATGACAACTCATATTCTGACTATGGTTGCGCTTCAACTTCAAATATCAAATTTGCGCAAAAGGGTCATGCGCATGAAAGCCATGCGCCTCAACGCCAGATGCGCATTCTTAAGAAAAGCGCACCCAAACCTCAGAAAATAATATTTGTCAAAGCAAGTTCATCTAATCCAGTAAAGAATGATGCGCCAAAGAAAAGTAAAGAGTTTGTAAAAACCCAATCTATAAGTGGCTTTCATCATTGTGTTGTGTGTGATGGTTTAGGTCACAAGGCTGCAGAATGCCTTTTGCGATTTGCTCCTAATGACAAGGGACGTAAAAATCCTAAGGTCAGACAGGAGTGGGTTGTCAAAAGTTGCTAACTCTAGGACCCAAGAATAAAGGGGACCTGCGTTCTTAATGTCTATTTTTTAGGTCTCCTGCTTCACTGCGCACTCTTCACAAGCTAAAGCGCATATATGGTACCTCAACAGTGGATGTTCTAGACACATGACTGGAGATGTCACTGCTCTTGAAGATGTGCATGAAGGAAGAGGTCCGTCAGTAACGTTTGGAGATAACAACAAAGGGCACATAGTTGGATATGGAAGAATCAGAAAAGATAAAGTGTGCATTGAGAAAGTTGCGCTCGTAGAAGGTCTCAAGCACAACCTGCTCTCCATATCACAATTCTGCGATAAAGGTTTGGAATGTCACTTCACTGCAACGCACTGCTATATCAAAGATGGCATATCCGGACTGACTTTGCTCACAGGGACTCGTAAGACTAATGTTTACATTATTGATCTTACTGCTATAGATTCTATCACTAATCTCTGTTTTGTAGCAAAGAATGTAAGTGAAAGCAGCTGGCTATGGCTTAAGCGCTTAAGTCATTTGAACTTCAAGTATTTGGCTAAGCTAGGAAGGGAAAATCTGGTCAAAGGACTTCCTAAAGTAGCTGACCATCATGACAGAAAATGAGCAGCATGCCAGCTCGGTAAACAACCTAAGCAGTCTTTCTCCAGCAAGATTGCCTCCTCAACTTCCAAATGTTTACAACTGCTTCACATGGACTTGTTTGGACCGGTCACCACCGCGAGTATTGGAGGAAACAAATATACTATAGTTGTGATGGATGACTACTCAAGATATACATGGGTCGAAATGATGATATCCAAAGATGACTGCTATGATATCTTGACTGCACTATTTCGAAAGCTCCAAACTCAAAAGGAAGATGACATCGTGAGCGTTAGATCAGACAATGGAACTGAATTCAAGAATAACGGTGTTGCTCAATACTGCGATGACCATGGAATTGATCACAATTTTTTTGCGGCTGGAGTTCCTCAACAAAATGGCGTTGTGGAAAGAAAGAATCGCACGTTGATTGAGGCTAGAAAAACATTGATAGCTGAAGCTAAGCTTACAAAGTATTTCTGGGGAGAAGCTGTCAACACTGCTTGCTTTACTCAGAATAGATCCCTCATCAACAAAGCCTACAACAAGACTCCATATGAGCTATGGAGAGGAAGAGCGCCCAACATTGCTTTCTTCAAGATTTTTGGCTGCAAATGCTATATCCTCTACAATGGCAAAGATCATAGAGGTAAATTTGACGCCAAAGCAGATGAAGGTATTTTCGTTGGGTATGCCAAACACTCTAAAGCTTTTTGTGTTTTTAATAGAACTACTCTAGTAATTGTTGAATCCGTACATGTTACTTTTGATGAGCATTCTCTCCTTGAGCCACATTTGGCTCCAAATGATTCTGATGAGAATGTTGAGACAGGTACGCAGCCTCAAACTGCACCTGCGCAGAATGATAATCAAGTTGATCAAAACCAGAATCAAGGAAGCCCATCTCATGCGCATACACCAGATGCTGGGCCAGAAGTGACTACTCCTGATGCGCAAACACCTCCTCCTGCGCATGATGTTTCTCCACTTCAGCAAATCACTTTTGATGATCTCGATGCTGGAGCAAATGAAGTACCCATTGAATATCTTCGTATTCCTACCACTCAACCTAACTTACCTCCTGAGGTTCGTGAAGTTAGAGATCATCCAACTTCAAATATCATTGGTGATCTCAATGTAGGGGTTCGTACTAGGAGAGCATCAAACTTCGATGATGAATATCACTCTTTTATCTCTCAAATCGAACCAAAGAAAATTGATGAAGCGCTCAAAGATTCAAGCTGGGTTACTGCTATGCAAGAAGAGCTTAATCAATTTGAGCGCTGCAAAGTTTGGACCTTAGTTCCCAGACCTCATGACCAAGGAGTTATTGGTACAAAATGGGTATTCAAAAACAAGATGGATGAGAATGGAAGTATCACCAGAAACAAAGCAAGGTTGGTTGCGCAAGGCTATAGGCAAGAGGAAGGAATCGATTACGATTAAACGTTTGTGCCTGTAGCAAGACTAGAAGCTATCCGAATTTTCTTAGCTTATAGCTCTCACAAGAAATTCAAGCTTTATCAAATGGATGTGAAGAGCGCATTTCTCAACGGAGAACTCGAAGAGACGGTCTACGTAGCTCAACCTCCTGGATTTGAAGATATTAGATTTCCAAATCACGTCTTCAAGTTTCAGAAATCTTTGTATGGACTTAAGCAAGCACCAAGAGCATGGTACGATACTCTATCAAAATTCCTGCTAGAGAAAGGCTTCAAGCGAGGTAAAATCGATACAACTCTTTTTATTACTAAGTATAATGATCATTCTTTACTTGTTCAAATTTATGTCGATGATATTATATTTTTTTCTACTAATGAGTTACTTTGTAAGCGTTTCAAGAAGCTCATAAAAAGAAAGTTTGAAATGAGCATGATGGGAGAACTCACATTCTTCCTCAGACTTCAAATCAAGCAATTGAATGATGGCATCTTCATAAATCAAGCCAAGTACACAAGGGACTTAATCCAGAAATTTAGACTTGAGAATGCTAAAGCATACGACACTCCAATGGCTACGGGCTATAAACTTGATAAAGACTTGAAAGGTAAGAAAGTTGATCAAACTTTATATCGAGGTATGATTGGCTCTCTACTCTATCTTACTGTAAGTAGGCCATATATTATGTTTAGTGTTTGTGTCTGTGCGCGCTATCAAGCGGACCCTAGAGAAGCGCACGCATTATTCGTTATCTTTTTGGAACTGTTAGCCTTGGACTTTGGTACACCAAAGATTCGAATTTCGATTTGCTAGGTTATTCAGATGCAGATTACGCAGCATGCACAATTGACAGGAAGAGCACAAGTGGAACTTGTCATTTCCTTGGAAATCGACTTGTTGCGTGGGCAAGCAAGAAACAAGCTGCTGTGTCCATTTCCACTACAGAAGCTGAATACATTGCTGCTGGAAGCTGCTGCTGCCAAATCCTATGGATGAAGCAACAACTAGTGGATTATAGAATTAATGAAGGAAATTGTCCAATTTTTTGCGACAACATGTCCACCATAGCAGTCTCCAACAATCCTGTCATGCATTCAAAGACAAAGCACATCGACATCAAATATCATTTTCTCAAGGACCACGTGGAAAAAGGAAATATACACTTAGAGCACGTGGGCACAGATAATCAAATTGCTGATATCCTCACAAAGGCTCTTGACTCAAAAAGATTTATCTTCTTGAGAGGAGAAATGGGTATGCTTGAACTCAGCTAACTTGTCCATATAATTTGTCAATACTAATGTTTGTGTTTGCTTGATAAGTTCTTAAAGGTTAAGATTTCATGCATCTGCGCAGCTACTGCGCAGTAAGTTAATGCGCATATAAAATTTAAACTGCGATTTGAAGAATGCAAAATATTCGCTCTGCGCAAAACGACATGCGCACTTCTAAGTAGACCGCAAGTAAGTACTTTATTCATTAGATTTTGCACATAGGTCATCGACTGAAAAGTCAACGCTTAGTCACAAGGGTACTTGTGTAATTTAAATTTTCCCGCGCCTTTATTTTTTGAATTTTGGGAAATTACTTTTTTACCCCTGCGCATGTCCCATTGTCATTTAATGCAAACTGCTATTAATGACAGCGCACCTTGCGAATGTCTGCTCACCATTTAATGAGTAAGGTGATGCGACAGCAGTCACCTTCTATTCGCTGACACACGCGCGCGCAAAGACTGCGCACGCGCGTCCCCCATTCGGCCACGTCACCCTGCTAACGTGCACCCGTCCTTTCACTGACTCAGCATTTATGAGGAAGTTGACTTGACAGTGACCAGCTTAGGACTTCACACTCACGTACGCGCTAGGCCTGCGCACGCGCGCATCCAGTTGGGCCACGTCATCGCAGCACGTGCCCCACTCCGCTTTTCACCAACTGTCCTTGCGCTGACGTCACCATTTTTCCCTCTTTTGGTATAAACCGTCTGCGACCTCCCTCCCCTCTCTTTTCTGGTCATTCTCTTTCACCAAACCTCCATTTTCTCTCTCTATTTCTTACCAACTTCCAAAGATTTCCTCTTCTTCTCTCTTTGACCTTCATCTTCTCTAGATTTCATCTTCCCAAAACTTCCTTTTTCATCTACATTTCTTTCTATATCAATGGCTCCAACGAAGACTTCAAAGAAAATGCCCGAAATCATTCTCTCTTCTTCATCTGAAGAAACTTCTTCCTCTTCTCGCTCTGGGTCTGAACAAGAACAACAAGAACATCCTCCTCCCCAGCCCATCGTCGAAGATATGGTATGATTTCTTTCTCTGCTTCTTAATTTCCGCCATTGTTAGGGTTTAAAGCTTTACAAGCTTCCCTTTGTGATTGTGTGCTTGTTTGTTGATCATTTTTGAAATCGATTGTTGTGTTGTGTTCGTGTTTCCCTGATCTACTCTTTCATGTAATTTATTTCATGATCAATACTCTTTTTAAGTGATTTCTACGAAATTTTCTGTCCAAAAACCTCCATAGCAGACGAACGGTTATTCTGAATTTCTGGGTTTGTTTTAATGTTGTTGACTATACTGTTTACATGGTTGACTTCATCCTGTTCATGCGGTCATTTTGATGTATTTTTTATTGAATTTGGACAACTTTTGATTTTTGGTGTTCTTGATGCACTTCGTGTTCATGAACAGTTCATTTCGTGTTGTTCATTTTCTTGATTTTTCTCTTATACTCTTGTTCGCATAAGAATTTCCAAGTGTTTACATTTTGCGCATGCTTGCTTGGCTTTGCACATTACTTTTATGCTATCTTATCTAGTATGGAGTTACTGCGCATAGGTATCCTGCGTTATCTGCTCATGCGCAACGCTCCATGCGCAATATAACGTCTAATACATATTTTTGTTTTGCGCAGAATCCCTTCTATTTCATTTGTGGATGGGAAGTCAATCCGCAAGATCTCAACCAGGATGCTGTTGGGCGCAGATTGATGAGACATCTGCGATCCTCTGGAATTCTTCCTCTCTTCACTTTGGACCAACCATTCTACGTGCCTTCTCTTGTCGATGAATTCTTCGAGACTGCGCGTGTTGTTCCTGCCAAGCACAAGGGTGAGAGCACTGAGATCATTATGGCGGTGGTACAGAATTGTGAAATCTTGGTACACCCTAACCACATCCGCAGACTTTGCAACTTCGATGTCGGTGATGCGCCAGAGACTTTTGATACTGCGCGGCAAGACAGATTGGCGATGAAGTTAGTTGGCGAGCCCACTCTTGTCAAGCGATGGTCTGTGCATGATCGCAAAGAGTTTGGTGAGGTGATGTATCACCTGTGCACCTTGATTGGCGATTCCCTGAACTGCAAGAATGGGAACAAGGGGAAGTTTATTTCCAAGCAATGGGAATATTGCTGTGCCATCTACTTGAAGGAAAGGCTGGAATGGCCTCAGATCTTCTAGAATGAGAGCACCAAGGAAATGACGAGCTATGATACGCGCCTCAACGCGTCAAAACCTAAGTATCGGACGCACTGTCGCCTGCTATCCAAGCTCCTGCTCCAATACACTGAATTAAATGAATTTGTAAGGAAGACGCCAATTCTGAAGCAGTCCTGTGCTTCAAAATTTTATTCTCGAGCGCAGCTTCATCTGCTGCGCGATGAGATTGGCGATGCGGACTACTACAGAATCTGGCGATCCGATGATGATCCTAACAGAGAACCTTGGTTGGGAAAGTTACCCAAGGAAGGCAAGGCCAAGGGCACTGAAGGCCCAAGTGCTGCGCAGGAAACGGCTGATGAAGCCTCCAAGCGCAAGGGCAAGGGCATTGCTGAGCCCAAGTCAAAAAAGCACAAGGATGTTCCCAACGTCCAATCCACTGCAGGCATTAAGATCAGAGAGCCTGCCCCTGCTGCTCCAAAGCCTCCCTCCAAGAAGCGCAAGGCTGATGCGCCTGCGCCCTCCCCGAAGAAGACCAAGACTGCCAAGGGTGCCTTCCAACGTATTCCCCCTTCTGCGCATGACTCTGAGTCGCGCATGGATCACACTGGTGATTCTGAAGATGTTGGGATTCAGGGGGAGACTCATCCCAAGGCCCCAGCTGTGCAAGACCCTGATGTTGCTCCCGCGCCTCTTGCTGATGCCCCTTTTTCTTCTCCTCGGCACAAACAGAAGGCGCGTAGTCGCGCAAAGGGCTCCAAAAAGCACCAAACTCCCTCTCCTCCAAGCTCTCCTCGAGAACCAACATCCAGCGCATTTCAGCGCGTTAATATCCCTGTCGGCAACACTCACAGGGTTACCTCTGTTCTGGATGAAGGCATGGACATTGAGCCTGAGGAAAAGGATGATGCTGATGAAGTGGATCAGACTGTTGGTGGTGATGGCGTGAGCCTACTACTGCGCCCACTGATAAACCTGACTTTGTTGCGCCTGAGATTCCAGCGCCTCCTCCTGCTGCTGATCCTATCCCAGAAGATTCTGCTAAGGATGGTGCCACTGCCTCTGAAAGCAGTGAACATTCTTCTGCGCATAGATCTCCTGTGCATCTGTCTCCTCCGCGCCAGTCCCCTCTTGATCCCATCTCCACAACCTCTCCTCCCAAGACAACAGAGCAACCGCCTCCTGCCGCCTCAACGGTTCCTGCGGTATCTACCTCGTCTCTCTCCTCCTCCAATGAGCTGCGCCAGATCTTACAAGCCTTGAATTCCATTCAAGTGAATCAAGTTGCTGCGCAGTCTCAGATGGCTCAACTCATCACTGCGCAAACCGCTATTCAAGATCAACTTGATGCGCAGCGATTGGAGATTGCTGCCATTAAGGGGGAGAATTATGCTACAAAGGCAAGTACCTCTGCCGCCGGCCCCTCTGCGCAGCGAGTCCCTGATGACTTAGATAAAATGGTCCTGGACTCACTTAAGTCAGTAGCTGGGATGCTTATAAATGTGTGCACCTATGAAGCTATTGATGATGGGTTCAAGGAAATTCTGAGGAAGCTGCGCAAGAACTTAGCATATGGATTATATGAGGGGTTTGCCAGCTTGGAAGCACATATAGAAGAGAAGATTGTGCAAGGTGGACCTGCGCAAGCTAGTGCGCTCAACATGGAAGGTGTCAGGGAGTGCATTACTCAAGCGATGACTGGTTTCGCTGACGGGTTCAACGCTAGGATGGACCAAGCAATGTTTGACATTCAAGCCAGCGTGAACACCCAGCGCCTCCACACTGACACTCGCCTTGAAGCTACGCAGGCCACCATCATCGACACCATCAATGCTGCTGAGCAGTCATATTTCAACCAGATGACTGGGCATCAGATGGCTTACGCAGCAAACTTCCGAGAACTGCAAGCAGACAACAGGGATGTGCGCAGAGGAATCACAGTTTATGTTGAAGAAGCTGTTGCGTTCAAAGAAAAGTTTCAAGCGCTCAAAGTTAAGCTTATGAACAAGTTCAACAGCCTGCAGAATGAGCTACGCGAAGCCCTTTACCGGATCAACATAGATTAGGCTCTATGTAATCTTTTGCTTTGCGCAAGTTATTCCTTTTTGTGCGCATATTTATTTTCTCTTTCAAACTTGTATTCTCAACTCTTAACAGTCCAAGTTTTAATGAGAAAAATCGCATCATTAGTTTCCAAAACCTTGTTCAATTCAAACTATTCGTTTGTGGAACAATAAATGTTTTATTTCACCTCATGCGCATTCTATTAACTGCTCACGTTTTCTATGCATAATGTTTAAACATTCAGTTTAAACGCATACTTAAACTAAAACTCATATCATTTGTATGCGCTGCATGTTATTTCTGTCTTTCCCATACTGTAAGTTAATCTTTTGGATAGACTAGAAATCTATAGCATAGGCTAGTGTGTGTATTGACTTGAGGCATGATTTACCATTTTCATTTTTATGGACATGTTATTATCAAGTACAATGGATTGCTTTTGTTATAGTAGGTAATGACATCAATCATTTAGGGGGAGATTGTTGGGTATGCTTATCTCTTAACCCTCCTAATTTTGTTAGAATTAATTGATACCACCACCTAAGAATATTCTATAGACTTTAGGACCCTATGTAAGAAGTCTTATGACTTCAATATTTTTAGCTAAGTCCATTTTTTAGTATAGGCTTAGAATATAGGACTTGGAGCGAAAAGGAATGAAAATCTAAGCAAGACTGTGGTCACTGCGCAGGAATTCTCTGCGCAGGACACCACTGCGCAAGTCTCTCCTGCGCAGCATCCTACCTTGCTCAGTTTTCAATACATTCAGATCACCCAACTTGGAAAGCGCTTAGAAGATGCACGCTTATTAAAAATGCTGAGGTGTGCAGAATCGACAAAGCAAGCACACTCAGCAGATCCAACGATGGAGACACGCTCAAGAGAAATATTTCAGATGAAGACAGCTATCAACCTTCTAAAAGAAGCTTTTGAATTTGGTTTTCATGCTCAGTCTCCAACGGCTCTAAATCACATGCGCACCAATCATATTGTGCCAGGTCATCATCTTTGATCAGAGCTCCAACGGCTATAAAGGACACCTGCGCACCAATCATATCGTGCCAGCTTATCGTCCTTGCTCAGAGCACCAACGGCTAGTTTTAACCTCTCTGCTATAAATAGCCTGCTCATCTTCATTTCCAAGTTTCTTGAGTTTGTGCTTTCTAATATCCTTGAAGTTCTGAAGATTGCTGCTTACTATTCCCAGATTCAAGATCAACCTTCAAACCTTCATACCTTCAAACTCCTGCCCAGATTCTAAGCCTTAAATCACCAGAATTCTTCGTGCTCTTCATCTCATAGATACATAGAGCTCAGAATTTCTGAACACACACACACCTCTTGAAGCTTCGATCATCTAGATCTTACTTCTTGAGATACACCGGTTTAGTCTAGGATTTGCTCTTCATAGATCATAGATCTTTGAGATAGTTTGTTTTACATTGTTGTATCTTGTAACTCTCTCATATAATAAGATCTCTACTAGAAAATCCAAGACTAACCATCTTGGTAGAGGACGTAGATCTTTCATTGACCGAACCTCTCCAAATAGCTTGTTCATTATTCTCGCTATTTATTTCCTGCTTAATCATTTTTGAATCACTGCTTTGATCTTATCAGATTGCTATTATTGCTGTCGTGTTTGTTATTAATTATTGCCTTAGAACATTTTATCCAACTCTTTAAGCCAAAACTTAGCGCGTGCGTTTTTATCTCTGCGCAGCTTTTTCCTGCGCAGGTGCTGCTTTAAACTTCCGCTGTGCATTTCACACTCTTGCTGCGTGCTATACTTAGCCAAAATAAGAGTTGTGCGCATAAGCCATTGATTTGCAAAAGGGTTTGAAAAGAATTTTAAAACGCTATTCACCCCCCCTCTAGCATTTATCATACCCTTGTTGCCCCTTTGGGACCAACAGCAACGTCAACCTTCAAGCAGGTTATTCTCCTTCTTCTTCTCCATCTTCATCTCCATTATCTGGCTCATCACTTATGCCAACATCTCCAGTAACATCTTATGCAGCATCAGAATCACCAGCAATATCTGTATCAGCACTTGTACCAACAGCACTTGTACCAGCACCATCTCCCCTAGGTTGGGAAGAAATCAAATTAATGAAACCGATGGTTTCTTCTTGGAGGGTTAAGCAGCCGATTTGGAAGAAGAAGGGGCTTTCTTTTGGGTTTCTTGGTGGCGATAACATGCGGTAACAGGTGGTTGAGAAGCAGTCACGGTGGGTGTAGGTTGAGCCGAGGTAGCAACCATTGATGGCTCATCAATGGACATAGCCATGGAAGGAGAAAAATGTGAATCCTTGGGGGATATGTCCATGGCTGAAATAACACCCGAGACAATACCTTGAGACTCTTCTTGAGGTGCGGATTGTTTAGGGTTTTGGGAAGGAGAAGCCATTGTTGAAATTGAGAGGTAGGATTTGAGAATTTTGAGAAGGGTTTTGAGAATTTTGAGAAGGTTGCTGTGAAAGAGGGAAAGACGATGGAGAGAGGGAGTATATATGTGCGTGTGTGTGAGAGAAAGAGAGAAAATAGGAATAGATATTTAGGAGGTTAAGGAATGTGAATAGGAGAGTAAATTAAATTAGATTTAACTCTTATCACCTAATCTAACTAAAACCCCTATTTTTGCTCACATTTAAACTATCCTAATCAAACTCCCCCTATTTACTTGCACACACAAAATCAACTCCCTACACATCCGATTTTTTTTAAAGGAAAAAACGAAAATAAAAATAAGTAAGTAAAATTAACGTGAAGTAAAAAGAACGGGTAAAAAAAATAACCGATCCTTCACAAATTGAAGATAGACTCCATGATTTTAGGGATTTAGTTACTAGAGAATTTTTCAAACTTTTTAACCATAGCATTATATTTTCTAGCAAGTAAAGCAACACTGGCATTTTCATCCAATTCTTCAAAAATTTCATCTTCATCTTTTGAAAAATCTGAGGATTGCACTTTCAAAGCAATATTTTTCCCCTTAGAAGCTTCACTTTGTTCAAGGAGATTTGACTCAAAATTTTTCAAAATACTCATTAAAGAATTGATGTCCATAGTAGAAATATTGTGAGCTTCTTCAATAGATGAAACTTTCATATTGAACCTTTCGGGGAGAGTTCGAATAGCTTTTGAAACAAGTTGTTTGTTGGTAAAAGGTTCACCCAAAAGTTGACACTCATTTGCAATATCAAACAATTTTTCAAAATATGCTGAAATAGTTTCATTTTCACTCATCCTTAACCTTTCAAATTTGCCAGTAAGAGTTCTAAGCTTATTATCACGCACACTACTATCACCTTCACAAAACCTTTGTAAAGTGTCCCACTCCTCATGAGCAGTGAAACTATTTTGAATAAGTTTGAAAATATGCATATCAACCCACTCAAAAATAGCATTAAGTGCTTTTTCATTGAAATTAGCTAGATTAATCTCTTCATTAGTCCACTCAGATTCAGGTTTGACTTGAACGTCACCATCTTCATCTGGGGGTAACAAAGGAAGAGAGTAACCATTTGTTATAGATCGCCAAGCCCGAATATCAATTGATTTGATATGCAAGTGTAGGCGGATCTTCCAATAAGCATAATTCGAGCCGTCTAAAACAGGAAGACGTTTCTGATTGGGATTAGCAGGATCGAAAGCCATGACAAATGACAAAACCACTTAGTATCGTCAAGTGACCGGGCTCTGGTGCCAATTGTAATTGTTTGTCAAAGGCTACTGAGAACAAGTGTTACCTCAAGTGTTAGGTAACACCCCAGATAACACACACGGGCAGAATACACACACCTGAGTAAAAATAAATTTGTAAAAGAGTTTTACAGCGGACAAAAGCACAAGAATTATTTTTCTCAAGTTATATAAATATAACTTGAGATGCCTAAATGGCAAAAACCTTATAATCAATATGAGTACCAATTACAAAATCAAAAGGTTCCCTATAGCTAATACAATATATGATCTATGGAACCAAAAATAGAAACAAAGTACAATGATCCTATCCTATCCAAAACACACTCAAACCTGAAGTATTTGAGTGTTAAAAGAGTATATGGGAGAGAGGACCTAACGAGCCAAGAAGTACTTTGCTCTTTGTGCTATGGATGTGTGTATGAATTTGGCTTGATTACAAAGTGTTCATCGTAGCACTATTTATAGCCATCAAAGACTTGAGGGCTACTCAAATAAACAGCCTTGGGCTGTTGTTGGTGAGTGGGGAGAGTGGAGATCATGTGCCGAGCTTTCTCTCCACAAACCAAGCAAGACTTGGTCCAACTTCCACTTTTATCTCAACCAATTCCTTTATGCCCAAGTCTAAGCTTCACCTTGTTGTACTCCCGGCTTCCAATGCCTTGTACTCTTCCATTTGATCAGCAACAAATCCTTGGAATTGGCCTTCTCACATTTTCCATATTTAACACATGTTAAATATGTTTGTAACTCCTCCAATTTTTGGCATTTATGCATAATTCTCTTTTAGTTTCTTCTCCATGTATTTAGCTCCTAAATCCACCTTATTATATCCTGAAATATGGACCAATAACACAGACATCTAGACAAAATATTAGGACATTAATATTATAAAGAAATGTCAAACTATAATATAATTTCCGTCAGGCAACACTTGACTGTCAGTGGCAACATCTGAGGTAACACCTCTGTTTGCACTAACAGCATCCAAATTATAACCATAAATCCTTTTACTAAAATGTAGTATGGGAAGTAAGAGTCGATCCCTCGAGGAGTTATTGTGCACAAAAAAAATTCAATAAAACACGGAAAAAGGGGGGGGGGGGTGGATGATGAAATATTAAAAAAAATGAAAATTAAATTAAGCAATTTTTTTTTTAAACGGATTATCAGATGAGAGAACTTCTTGGTCTCCGGTCACCACTACCATTGAAATTGTGATTGATCATTGAAATAACGAAAAAAATTCAATTCTAGTCAAATACTCGTTGTGATAAATAAATATCTGCCTATTCATAAGATTAGTATCTTTGAAACACGTAATCAAATTGACCCTTATTGCCTAACGCCCTAGGATACGATCTATGGTTCAATTAAACAATAGCCTTAAGAATGAAAAAGATCAACGAGACAAGATAATTCAACTGTCAGTAAATTTAGTCTAGTTTCTATTTTTCAAAGAAATTAATAATCTCTGACGCAGCAAATTATAGATTTCATATGCTACAATGATTAAACTAATGAATTACGAATCCACAGAGTAATCTAGCTATTGATGATTTCACTTAATGACTAACTGCGCATCATTAGAAATCAAATGAAACAATCATAAAGAATGAAAACTGAAAAATAATAATACTTGAAAAAGAAACTAATTAAATTAAGAATAGGAATTTCTCACAATCATATAGTTCCAAGGAGGGTTTCCTTACACCAATAATAAGGTGTTTAGCTTCTAAAAGTCATGAAGAAGAACTAAACTAAAAGAAAGAGAAAAAGTAGTGTGCTGGTGATCATCTCCTTTCTCAACGTGAGAGGGGTCCTCTTTTTATGGGCAGATGAGGGACTTCTCCCACATTCAAAATTCAAAGACTCGTCTTTATCATAATCTCAATCTTCATATCCAAATAAAAGTCTCCATCTTTATCTCCTTTCCTGATTTTCTCTTCAGCTGACCAAGTCAAAGTGAATTTGGACTCTTTGTTGGTCCCAAAGACACAACAAGGGTATGAAAAGGGGCTAGAGGAGGGGGGGGGGGAGGTGAATAGCCAATTACAATTATCAACCATTTTTCAAAATTCAACCTTATACTTACTTCTTGAATTTTGCGGTCAAGTAAAAACCACTAGTTCAATAGTAAAATGCACAGCGGAAGTTTTCGATAAAAATGAGGTAGAGTTAGTTTCGAAGTTAAAACGATCAGGTAGGAAAATAGTGCGGCAGGAAATGTTGCAGGAAGCAATATTACGGTCGGCGAAGAATAAATGAACTGAAAAGGTTCAATCAGTAATCAAGCTGCGGTAGGTAACCTTGCAGTCGGCTATATGCGGTAAGAAGGGTTACTGACTAGGTAGGTTGAAAATGAAAGTTTGTGTCTGAGAGTTTTGGCAAATAGATAAGTAGTCAGAGATAGTAACTAAGGCAGTAGGCAAGCAACAAACACAATTCACAACAGTTTGAATATCTGGAAAGATCAAAACACTAAACGATAAACAAGATCAATAAGAACAATAAAAAACAATAGCTGAAAGTAAATTTGCAAAATGAAAATAACACAGTGATATGGAAAAGTTCGATCTGTTAAAAGATCTACGTCCTTTACCAAGATGGTCAGTCTTGTATTTTGAATGGAGGATATATTGATTCTCTTGATTACAGATTACAAAGATGAAGTATTGAATCAACACCTACTTTCTATGAAGAACAAATCCTAGACTTAGACCTGTGTATCCCTAATGATGCAATCTATGTTATTGATCAATCGGGGTGTGTGTGTGTAAAGAATCAAGAGCTCTATGTAATCTATATGATTGAGAGCCTAATGAATCTTTAAGTGTTGCTGGGCTTGAGATTTGATGTGCTTAAAGGTTGCTGGAGTTATTTGAATGTTTGAAGGCGAATGCTTGAAGATTCAAATGATTCTGGAAATCTTGAGTATGATCTTCAATCACCAAGTATTTCAACAGCAATTTTTCTCTTTGAATCTCAGCACACTTTCAATGAAGAAAGCAATGACTATTTATAGCCTTTGTAAGAGAGGTGGCTGTTAGAATTCTTGGAGGACAAGTTTAGAAGATGATGAGCTAGAGCATTCTGATTGGAGCTCATTTATTTGTTGTCTTCTAGTTGCAGAAGTTAGTGGTCAAGATGTACTATCTTGTACCAGACATAACGACCAAATTCAAATTTGAATTTTGCAACGTTTAAATCAAACTTGTCTTTTCTTGGTCTTCACTTGGTTGTTCGGTAGCCTAGAGTCTGCGGTAGATAGGACTTGCGGACACCTTGCAGTAGTATAGATAACGCGGTCGCCACAACCATGCGGCCGCTTAGTATGTGGTTGCTAAACTATTGCAGCAACATAGTTGAGGTAGGCAGACTTAGCTTTTTCACAACATCAGCAGCAGCAGCATTTCTTCAGAATTTGAGGGGCTGATCATCTAAGCCTAACTTAACTAGAAATGGACTTAACTACTGAAGTTATAAAACTTCTTACAATAAAACCTAAAGTCCATAAAAAGTAAAATAAGATTATGGGATTAATCAAATCTAGGTAATAGGAGTGGTTTATAATGTGCATACCCAACAATCTCCCCCTATTTGATTGAGACCATTACCTACTATAACAAAAACTAAATCATTGTACTTGGTAATAACATGTTTCAAAAAATTAATTTTATTAAGTTCATGCCCCAAGTCAATGTACACACAGTAAGTCAATGTTATAGTGTTGGTCCTAAAGGAGGCAACAAGGGTATAAAAATAGCTAGAGGGGGGGGGGGTGAATAGCTGTTTTGAAATTCTTTTCGTACCCTTAATAAACTCAACTGTAAATGCGCACTTTATCAAATAAGCGTTATGATATGCGCCTAAGTGAGTGAGTGAAATGCACAGCGGAAGTTAGTTAAGTAAATAGACGCAAAGTATGATAAAGGGGGTGCACACACACTCTAAGTAATTTGGCTCAAAGTAGGTAAAATAAGGAACTACGGCAAATGATATAACAAACATAACACAATTCAATCAATCAATCTACAATGAATAAACAATCAAATAGTTAGATATGATATGACTTGAAGGTAAATAGCAAGATATGAACACGCTCTATTTGGAGAGGTTCGATCAATGAAAGATCTACGTCCTCTACCAAGAAGATTAGTCTTGGATTTCTAATGGAGATCTTATATAAGAGTGAGTGTTACAAATTACAATCGTTTGAGCTTATACACTAACTCAAGATCTAATATTCTATGAAAGAACAAATCCTAGACAATAACCGGTGTATCTCTAAAAGAAAGATTTAAGTGATCAAACTTAAAGAGGTGCGTGTGTGATTTTAGATTCAAGGCTCTTTAAATCTTTGAGATTGAGAGCACAAGAAAACTAAAGTGTTTTTGCTTGAGGATCTGGGCTAAGGATGAAGGTATGAAGATGTTCTTGAGAATTCTGGAAAAACAAAGGCAATATTCAAATCTTCAACAAATGCTTGAGAGAGAAATTCTGAGATTCTTAGCAACTTCAAAACGTTTGAAGTTATGAGGTATTTATAGTAGAGCCCCAAAAACTAGCCGTTGGAAATCCCTTGTGGATAAGGTTAAAGGACAGATGTGATGTCGCTCAATGAGTGGAGCACGTGTCCTTTTATAGCCGTTAGACACATAACCCAAATATGATCGTTATGGACAGGTGTCCTTAGATGCGGGTGCATACGTGTTATTTAACCACTGTTGGATCATTGGCAAAGTTTGAATCTCTTTAAGTCTTTGAATCTTTGTTAAATTACTGAGTGTTAAAAACATTTCTTTGAGGTGCGTTGAGCTAAGAGGCGCGCATGAGCCAATGGGGCGCGTAGCATAGCTAGGCGCATCACCTTATGCGCGCGCGTTGGATAGGCGCATGGCGCAAAAGTGAAGGGGGCACATGGCGTGTTGAATGGAGCGCATAGGCGCGTAGCTCAAACTCACGGAGTGATTTTCTTCAATCTTGATCTTCTTGCCCTATTCCTAAGCCTATTATATTACAATGGACAAACTAAATAATGAAGTATAAATACTTCTTACATGTGGGTCTAAAGTCCATGAAATAAAACTTAGGTGATGGATCAATCTGTCACGACCCGAAAACCCGCCTCTATTTTCTGATAATAAATATCTAATTATTTATTTATTTCTTATTTAATTGTTTAAATTATTATTTAATTAATAATTTATGTGTGCATTTTATGTGTTATAATAATTTATGCCTAGCATTTTATGTGGGTCATTTGTGCTAGTGTAGTATTATTTGGTCTTATTAGTTAGTAGAAAGTATTAGAGTTGTGTAGTTAGTGGGGAGGGGGTCTAAGTGTAAGTTTCAAAACAATCATCTTCTCCCTACTCCTTCTCTTTCTCCCTCACCTCATTTCATCTCCCATCATACTCCTTCTCTCTCTCCAAGAAAGTGTTTAGATCGTCGATAGGATCGTAGGAAGCTAAGAAATTTCGAGTTCCGTCACCTTTGAGAAAATTCGTGTAAGTTGCTTTTCCCCCATTTTTATGCTAAAGTGTTCATTTCATGTTTATATAATGCTTTAGTTGATACATTTGATGTTTGATTGAGTTTGGGATTTATTTGGAATTTATTTTGGTTTTTGGTTAAAAATGGTGATTGTGATGAATGTAGGGATTGAAATCTTGTTTGGGGTAATAGATGGTGTTGTTTAGTTCCCTTATAAGCTTGTATGGCGATTTGGTTCATTACTTCACCCTTTGGAATTGTTGATTTTGTTGATGTTTGAAATGGGTAAGGAGTTCTTCTTGAACCCAGCAGCTCCGACCCAGATTTCCTTCCCGGTCGCCCGCCTGTGGTGTTCCGGGCGACCGCCCGCGATGTCCCAAGCGCCCGCCTACTTGACCAATTCGTTTGACTAACCTTCTGTTGCAAGTGAGCGCCCGCCCGACCCTTCCTGGGCGCCCGCCCGCCCGCCCCCTGTTCCAGAAATCTGCATTTTTGCTTGTTAAGACTAAGTGGCTTCCCTAGTTTAAGTTTAATTACTCTAATTAACTTAAGTCAACATCGTGGAACACTTTATTAATTAGAATTGGTTCTTTTATGAATAAATATGTTACGGAATTTGATTGAGTATCGTTTTGAGAATGTGGGCCATCTTTGATGTGTGGTTTGGATTGGTTTACCTTTGTGGTAATTTATTTGGAATGGTTCCCTACTTCGGAATCATGAGTTGTTTATTTAAGCTAGTGTTTATTACTTAGCTTTTATTTGAAAGTCCAGCTGGTTATTTGTGTATCGAGTCAGGCAATGGATAATGCTATAATGGCACAAGCCAAGTCTAGTGTAGCATCGCCCATTGGTCCTTCTTCCCCATCCAGATTGGCCTTGGATGGGATGAGCTAGCTCCTTTTGTGAGTATTCTAGCTACACGTTTTGGAGCATGACTTTGTGGCATGGCTCCCGCCCTTTGTGGCATGTTACTTTGTTATTGGTTCCGGTACCGGGGGTTTTCTCTTCAAGCTTTCATGCTACGATGAAGATGTTGATTGTTGATTATTGAAGCTGCGCAGCGACCTTTATTTGGTTATATTAGTTGGGAAACCTTGGCTAATATCCTTTGTTAATTGTTTATTTCCGCTGCTATCTGTTAAATGATAATTGCTATGTGCTATGTGATTTATTATTGATATTTGCATCATAGCATGTCATGTAGTTGCATTAGTAACTTATCGAGATTTATCTCACCCCCTTTCTTTTATCTTTGTTTTTCCTTAAACCCCCCCCAGGAGGAAAGGATTAGACTCTCTGATCACGAGGAGGACGTCGCGAGGGTTGAGCTTTTGGGGCAAGTTGTTATTGGTGGGTTTACATTATATAAATGTGTAACCTTTTTGGGAATAGTTGTACCAAACTTGACGTCACTAGAATTTGTATATTTTATTATTTTGGGTGGGAGCTTGTGGAGCTTACACTAGTTTATATTTTGTTGTTCTAGTTGAATTTCAAAACTTTGTGTTATCCTCTTGTGGTATAAAAGGAAAATTTTTATCTTCATTATTTTAGAGTTTATTGTTTAAGTCGACGTCCAGCTCGCGTACTCCGGGCCTGCGGGGTCGGAGTCGCGACACAATCAAATCTAATCAATCCTATTACATTGAAACTGAGATATAAGTGGGCATACCCAACATATAGATTTCTATCACCCTAAAAAGAAAATAAAAAGACTAATCCTGGAAGATAGAAATATTTTGATGCATTTCAAAATGAATAGATATGAGAATTATGAAAAGCATCAAACAATCACAAACATAACTTAGTAGTCTGAATCATTACGGCAGTGAAGCATAAGAGTACAAACCAAAACGAGATAATAGTTATTTTACATGCCCAAATAAAGTTAAACATAAATAAAAACTGTCTTAGGCATTCAGCCTATCAAAGTAAAACAAACGGTAATCAAAAGTGCTGTCTTTTTCTTATGGGAGGAAGCTTTGGGTGGTACGGTCTCACACATAAGTCGAGTTGAGATGAGAGAAAAAAATGGATTTTCCCTGCCTCGTCCGTAAAGGGGCAAATAATTTACTCTCTCATTGAAATCCGTCTCATGTGTGAGACCGTCCCACACAGGTTTTTGTCTTCTTTTATTGTGCGCATGAGTCATACAGAGTACGGAAAATTTTGGAGAAAATTCGTTTCTCTATAAGTTAAAATTAATTTTGTTCTTAAATATATGAACAAGTTTAAAGGCCTAAACTCACTGTTTTAAAGGCTAAACTCGCTATTTTATATCTAGGTATTTTAAAACTTAAACTGACCGTTTCAAAGCTTAAACTCGTTATTTTAAGAGTGAAACTATATTAAAAGTAGACTTTTTATAACTTATGGAAAAACCACTTCCCCAAAATCAACTCCTATGAGTATATGAGTGGGAGATGCAGTGAAACTTTGAAAAAAAAAAAAAACGAAGAAAAACATATTTTTAAAATGTGGAGTGTCATTTTCGTAACCAAGAGCTCCAGTCCTTCTCGCTTGCACAGAAGTGTAAACATCTCTGAATGTAGCATCGTGCCATAAATCAAATCATACTAAAATGATCGAATTTTTGGACAATCAGACATTTTATAAAAGGGAAGGAAACTTACAACCCGAGACTGTTGCGGGGAAAAGTTCTTCGTTAAGGCTTCTTCAACCAAATACGAGAACTCCCAAATACCATCAATATCTAATGTAGGGCAGCAATGAAGGCAATAATAAATACAAAAACTATATTTATGTTAAATAGAGTTGACATTTTTATGAATAAATGAAACTTGTTTTATAAGCGCGTGATGACAATTTTTTTAAACAACCGGATCTTATGGAATACGCTTTGATTTTTAATACACATCTGACACTCCTTAACACTACTACGCTTTAACACACGCACTCACATCATTTGACACTACTACTGACACTTATTAGAAGCTCACAGTTATAATGCCTATAAATGTCAGCATAAATCACTTTTTAACACTACAAATAAAACTTATATGAATTGCTGACAGTATGTTACATTTGCACTGACATTTACGATGCATAAAGTTATTAACAAAAATGTCACCGCCTATTTTGAAACTAGTGTCAGTAATTCACAAAAACGTCACTGCTTATTTTTTTTAAAAAGCTAATTCTTCCTAATTACTAGAAAAAACACAATTTTACTCGTTCACAATCTAATAATGTCTTTTTGCTCCAATTTTTTAAAATGGATTTTTAGGAGCGTCAAATATAAAATCGAGTTATAAACAAATACGTGTCCTTTGAGTGTCAGTTTCAATGTCAATTTTTCAGCGTCATTATCATAAACTTTTCATTTTTTACATCGTTTCTCTTACATTTTTTTGAATTTGACACTTTTAATATCCCACAGACACATTTACACAAAATCTAATAATGTCTTTTTGCTCCAATTTTTTAAAATGGATTTTTAGGAGCGTCAAATAAAAAATCAAGTTATAAACAAATACATGTCCTTTGAGTGTCAGTTTCAATGTCAATTTGTCAGCGTTATTATCATTAATTTTTCATTTTTTTTTACATCCTTTCTTTTACATTTTTTTTTAAATTGATACTTTTAATATTCACACAGACACGTCTAGCAGCCACCCTCACACTTTTTAAACATTTAAAAAGTATTGGTTCATTTATTAATTAGAAACAATAATAATTGAGTCTTACTATCAAAATGATTTGAGATACGCTAACATGAATATTCATATGTAATCGACAAAACGTGAAAACAAATTTGGAAAAGAATGTATATAAACATGTGTGTGTGTATGTATATGTATACACAGTATGTATGTATGTATGTATGAATATATATGTGTGTGTGTGTGTGTGTGTATGTAATTGTAGATGGAAGAATGAGCAAAGAAAATAGATTTTTGAAAGTAGAGTTGAAATATGTGGGATGAAATTTTGGGAATGAAGAATAAAATGGAAATAAAAAAAAATCAAGATAATCTTATTTAGAAAATTAATTGGAATATATATTTGACTTAATAACCCTTCATATATAATAATTTTTATTTGATCTTGTTAACCACCAGTAATATACGATTGGTCAGAGATTTTTGTCGGATTTCGACCATTTTTATTTTTTGATGTGTGCTTTTGTGTCTTTGCTTTCAATAAACTATAATTTCGAATCAGGTTTGGGGGTTATGAATATAAATAATATCGGTGGTGATAATCAAAGTGGCCATCGCAAGCGTTCGTTTCGCCGTCGATATTCTAGTTCACTGCGGTCCCAAATGTTTTATATTGTTGTGTTTTTAGCGCCAAATATTGTTTATGCGGGGATTTCTTGAAGGCCAATGTTGGGCCGTGTCCAATTTATGTTTGGAGAAGCATTTGCCCATTCCAAGCCATTGTTCGGCACGACGTTCAATAGAGATTTGATTCATGGTTGGACTTCATTGTTCAAGGAGTTAGACAATTTCATGGAGGCGAGCAATGTTGGAAAAATAGTGTATTTTTGTAATATGTGAAGGAAATATGATTTATTTCCGTGATAAATATATTTTGTCAAATGACAAAATTAATTATGAGTTTGTGTTTAGCTCCATGAGAACTTTGAGATAATGTATTTATTTGTCCAATTTTGTGTTTGGATGAATAAGACTTTAAGACTTGAAATTGGGAAATTTTTTATCCCATTTGAACTAGAATGTCAAGTGACTAGTTCTAGAATGTCAAGTGACTAGTTCATCTTATTTGAACTAGAATGTCAATTGACTAGCTTATCTCTAAATTAATTAAGGATTATGGATTAAGCTTATCATTTAATTAAATGAGGTTCTCAAGTTTGGACTATAAAAGGAGCAACAAACCATTTGTGAAAAAAGAGAGAAAAGAACAACAAAAGAGCAAGAAGATTATACACAATTCGAACAATACTCACATACTCTCTTGTTGCATTTTTTGATCATCTCTTCCTTTCGCCTCCTGCATTGCATATCATGAGGTGATACTGTCCGGGCATTTATTCAGTTCGCCGGAGTCTCATAGTGCTGAGAAGCACCCGGTTTGTGCGAGTTATCCTGGAGACTAGCGTCCAATGACAACCTCAAGCACTCACGGTGAGGGGACGAATAAGTCTTAAGGACAGTGTGTTTAACACACGGCTCGGCACAAATAAGATATTATCGGTTTTGGTTTTCTATTCTCAATTTATGTTTTAATTTAATTTTCTGTTTTAATTCTATTTAGTATTTTATTCTGTAATTTCGAGTTCTTTTTTGTAGAATTTTCCTAACAATCTTAAGACTTATCCCTTCTGCAAGAGGGAACGGATTACAGAACAACATACTAATTTCATTTGTGAGAAAGGATTGCAGATTACGATATTCTTGTGACGTGGTGGCTATTGGAAAAAATATTGGAAAGGGACGGAAAAAGGGTGGAAAGAAGCAAAATTTCAGCACTGTTTTTTTTCATGACCAGCTGTGGTAAAATGGAATTTCCTGCTTCATTAACCGTTAGATCGTTCTGAAATTTTTTGTACATGTTCAGGACTCATAGAAGAAAAATATGAACGGTCACGATTGGATTCTGAAATCTAAAGAAGGAGATCAAAAATTCGCAGAATAGCAGATTTTTGAAACAGTTTGCTTTAATTTGATGTTCATGACATCAACTATGAAACAATGGTGGCTATGCCTCATGAAGTGGTTATACATCTATTATGGTTCGTATGAATCATATTGAAGATATTAGAATGTTCGTTGGAACTAAGAACGTTGAAAGATTAAGTCTTTAACGTTACATTGACAAAGATAATAGGGCTTCTTGAAAGAAGTTGTTAAAACATATTATGGTCAACTGTGACAAATGTTACAAAAGATTAACATAATAAGGCTTCTTGAAAGAAGTTGTTAAATCCTATTATTGTTAATAGTAACAAAAAGTCATAAAGATAAAACCAATAGGACTTCTTGAAAGAAGTTGTTAAATCCTATATTGATGATGGGAAATGACACAAATATTTAGATGAAGGGCTTCTAAAAAATTTGTGCATTTTGTGAATGAAAAATTAATTTTCTCTAATTCTGAGGTACTCCAAGATGAGACCTTTAAAGTTTGGAATAGTTGACCTCTAATTAAAATTTTATTAGAAATCAAGAGGTTTATAATAGTTGTTACAAGAAATAAATTGTGTGAATTCTCCTATTGAATTAACAATTTATTTTGTAGAAAAATTCTTTAAATAAGGTAGAGAGTTATAGTTGTAACAACAAAGTAATAATTTGGTGTTTAATTGTTTTAAATTAAAGCCAAAGTATTGGGAAAGACTCCTTGTGTAGAGACGAATCTCCAAAAGAATATGATGTATTCCATGTATTCCGGCTCACTATAGTGAAAGTCAAGGAATGTTGTTGGCGTCGACCTTATGTGTTGGAAACAAAAGATGTTTTATTTGACCACCTTGAATTTAATGAGGTTCTTAATGAAGACCCTACAAAGTTTGGTGGAAATGAGATGGATGTTTTAAGCCATGAATGCGGTTGAAGCATGTGGATTTCTTTTGCCTTTATCATGGAAGCATGGAGAATTCATTTGCAAGAACTATATTCGTAATGAGCTCTCTGATTCTATTTATAGTGTTTAGAGAGAAAAGGAATAGCAAAAGAATTGTGGGAGTCTTTCGACTATAACAATAAAATTGAGAATACGGGTACAATGATTAATTGTAGGCCGTTTCTTTGTTTTAAATATTAGACTCCATAGACTGTAAAAAGTCAAATGGAAGAGTTGAAATTGTTTTTCATGAAATCCATGCCGAATGGATGGTGTTAAGTGAAATTTTCAAGTGACAAATTGAGAAATTACTTTTCACTTGGTAGAGCATACCAAAATGCTTGTGGCAAAGGCAAAGTAGGTCAAATTCTTGAAAAGTCAAAATTTGTCTGAAAAGTCGAATTTGTGCGAAAGACAAGCTTGTTTGAAGCGTCAAACTTGTTTGAAAAGTCAAGCTTGTTTGAAAAGCCAAAATTAAGTCATGCATATATCTTTCTTGACAACAGTGGGTGTCATTAAGGATAATCTTCATGATTTGAATAAATGAAATAAAAATTGTATCAACCGATGGGTTGATTTAGCGATCAATAATGAGAATAAGTCTCTTTAGTTGGATCACATTCCCTCATTCAAAAAGGGATTCAACAAGATGTGAAATATGTGTTGAACTATATCATCACAAGTTAAGTATAGTGATAGATTGTTCAAACACACAGTAATGATAACAATGTTATTGTTATATGTAATAAAGTATTGTCTCATTGAATGGAGAAGTTGGAAACCAACTTTAAAATGAGATAATGAGGATGAAACACCAATGCTTATAGTGTGTATATAACATGTGTTTGTACACAATATCCACCTTGTAAACTAATATCAACTGGTGTTGATGAAAGAACTAATAGCACTATTGTTATATTTTGGACTAACCCAAAATGTGGGGAGTGAGTCTACTTTGAAAAATTAAATACCTATTGAATAGGTTACCCCAAGAAAGCAATGTAAATTCCATATGAAGTATGGAAACGTAGGCCTACGTACACTTGTGAATGTGGGGGTGGTTCGCAAACTAGAAAGTCCAACATCAACAAAATGGATATTTGCGTACAAGATGGTGGAGTATGTAAGTAATGAGTTTTCATTGGGTTGTTACATATAATTCATTGACATCGAATATAAAAAACCAAGATTGAAATAAATGGAAATCATGTACTGATGTCAAGTTCATGAAAAATGAACAAATGATACTTTGAGTGAAATAGATCAAAGTAACACTTTGAGTGAAATGGATTAAAGTGTACTTTGAATGAAATAGATCAAAGTAAAGTGTGCAAGTTAGTAAAGTCACTAGATGACTTGAAACAAGCACAAAATAATGACATCAAAGCTTTATTTTACCATGAAATGAAAGAAAGTGGATTAATAAAAATTGACATGAATGGAAATGTCATAGTGTTGATTAAATCAATCGAAGATATGTTGAACTTAAAAGAAGTTTGCTAATTTTACCGTTGGATTTAAAACTTCAAGAAGAACTCATGAATTTGCATTAAGCAAGTTATGATATAGTTCTTAAAAGTTTTAAAAAGGTCAAGAGATATGGGTTTAGCGGATGTTATCCTCGAAGAGAAAATTTCTAAGAAATCTAATTGATAATTCTTGAGAAATTAGCAAGGATAATTTTGCAATGGCTCGAACCTAATATTCATCTATTGAAAAATAAAGCCGATGTTGTTTTTCAAGTTGAACACTCGAGAATTATTGGAAGTCTAGTGAATTGGTACACTAGTAATCCTAAATGTATAGTGAGAGTACTAAGGTACTTGAGATAAAATCGAGATTAAGGATTACTCTACACTAGACATCTATCGATATCTGAAGGATATAGTAATGCTACATGGATATCAAATATCCAAGACGCAAGGTCTACAAGTGGATTTATATTCACATTAGCAGGTGCAGCTATATCATGGAAATCTTCTAAACAGATGGTTATAGCCAGATCCACGATGGAATCTGAGTTTATAACTTTGGACAAATGTGGGGAAGAAGCGGAATGGCTACGCCATTTCTTAGAAGATATTCCAAGATGGACAAAGCAAGTGCCACCAATCTGTATACATTGTGATAGTCAATCTGTAATTGGTAAGACACAAAGCAATATGTATAATGGTAAGTCTAGACATAAAAGTCGAAGACATAAAACCATTAGAACTACTCTCTACTAATTTGACTATTTCAAGTCAAATGATAAAACAGATCCGTTTACCAAATGGTTAAATAGAGAGGTAGTTGCGAGATCGACAAGGGGAATGGGTTTAAAGCCTCTTGAGAAGTTAACCACGGCGGAAAACCCAACCTAGCTGACTGGAGATCCCAAGATCTAGGTTCAAAAGGGACCACCTAACCGTTAAAAGACTTGTAGCGTCACTGTGGGATTAACCCCATACCCATTCCTAAAAGTGACATGCCGAGATGAATAAGGTTAAGCCTATGGCTTTTAATGATTCTTATGGAGTAAACCGGGTTACTTAGAAGAATCACCTATGTGAGAGAGAAGTTGGGTCGCTTCGAGGAGAATTGTGTGAGGCTCAATTCTTAGACCCTCTCACAGAACCAGACATTGTGTTCCAGGGCCACAATGGACACAACCATGAGAACTGAATTGTGTTAGGGAGATACCTGTGTAGAAGTATATGATTGGCTACACAAAAAGCTGAACAGTTCAAGGACATCGTGTCTACTGATTAGCGAGAGAATAAGTATACATTCGAAGGAAGTTCGGGCACCCCATACCTTCCTATGAGGTTTTCATGTTGGAATTTATCAAAATTCAATTTCATGTGGGGAATGTTGAAAAATAGTGTATTTTTGTAATATGTGAAGGAAATATGATTTATTTTCGTGATAAATATATTTTGTCAAATGACAAAATTAATTATGAGTTTGTGTTTAGCTCCATGAGAACTTTGAGATAATGTATTTATTTGTCCAATTTTGTGTTTGGATGAATAAGACTTTAAGACTTGAAATTGGGAAATTTTTTATCCCATTTGAACTAGAATGTCAAGTGACTAGTTCTAGAATGTCAAGTGACTAGTTCATCTTATTTGAACTAGAATGTCAATTGACTAGCTTATCTCTAAATTAATTAAGGATTATGGATTAAGCTTATCATTTAATTAAATGAGGTTCTCAAGTTTGGACTATAAAAGGAGCAACAAACCATTTGTGAAAAAAGAGAGAAAAGAACAACAAAAGAGCAAGAAGATGATACACAATTCGAACAATACTCACATACTCTCTTGTTGCATTTTTTGATCATCTCTTCCTTTCGCCTCCTGCATTGCATATCATGAGGTGATATTGTCCGGGCATTTATTCAGTTCGCCGGAGTCTCATAGTGCTGAGAAGCACCCGGTTTGTGCGAGTTATCCTGGGAGACTAGCGTCCAATGACAACCTCAAGCACTCACGGTGAGGGGACGAATAAGTCTTAAGGACAGTGTGTTTAACACACGGCTCGGCACAAAGAAGATATTATCGGTTTTGGTTTTCTATTCTCAATTTATGTTTTAATTTAATTTTCTGTTTTAATTCTATTTAGTATTTTATTCTGTAATTTCGAGTTCTTTTTTGTAGAATTTTCCTAACAATCTTAAGACTTATCCCTTCTGCAAGAGGGAACGGATTACAGAACAACATACTAATTTCATTTGTGAGAAAGGATTGCAGATTACGATATTCTTGTGACGTGGTGGCTATTGGAAAAAATATTGGAAAGGGACGGAAAAAGGGTGGAAAGAAGCAAAATTTCAGCACTGTTTTTTTTCATGACCAGCTGTGGTAAAATGGAATTTCCTGCTTCATTAACCGTTAGATCGTTCTGAAATTTTTTGTACATGTTCAGGACTCATAGAAGAAAAATATGAACGGTCACGATTGGATTCTGAAATCTAGAGAAGGAGATCAAAAATTCGCAGAATAGCAGATTTTTGAAACAGTTTGCTTTAATTTGATGTTCATGACATCAACTATGAAACAATGGTGGCTATGCCTCATGAAGTGGTTATACATCTATTATGGTTCGTATGAATCATATTGAAGATATTAGAATGTTCGTTGGAACTAAGAACGTTGAAAGATTAAGTCTTTAATGTTACATTGACAAAGATAATAGGGCTTCTTGAAAGAAGTTGTTAAAACATATTATGGTCAACTGTGACAAATGTTACAAAAGCTTAACATAATAAGGCTTCTTGAAAGAAGTTGTTAAATCCTATTATTGTTAATAGTAACAAAAAGTCATAAAGATAAAACCAATAGGACTTCTTGAAAGAAGTTGTTAAATCCTATATTGATGATGGGAAATGACACAAATATTTAGATGAAGGGCTTCTAAAAAATTTGTGCATTTTGTGAATGAAAAATTAATTTTCTCTAATTCTGAGGTACTCCAAGATGAGACCTTTAAAGTTTGGAATAGTTGACATCTAATTAAAATTTTATTAAGAAATCAAGAGGTTTATAATAGTTGTTACAAGAAATAAATTGTGTGAATTCTCCTATTGAATTAACAATTTATTTTGTAGAAAAATTCTTTAAATAAGGTAGAGAGTTATAGTTGTAACAACAAAGTAATAATTTGGTGTTTAATTGTTTTAAATTAAAGCCAAAGTATTGGGAAAGACTCCTTGTGTAGAGACGAATCTCCAAAAGAATATGATGTATTCCATGTATTCCGGCTCACTATAGTGAAAAGTCAAGGAATGTTGTTGGCGTCGACCTTATGTGTTGGAAACAAAAGATGTTTTATTTGACCACCTTGAATTTAATGAGGTTCTTAATGAAGACCCTACAAAGTTTGGTGGAAATGAGATGGATGTTTTAAGCCATGAATGCGGTTGAAGCATGTGGATTTCTTTTGCCTTTATCATGGAAGCATGGAGAATTCATTTGCAAGAACTATATTCGTAATGAGCTCTCTGATTCTATTTATAGTGTTTAGAGAGAAAAGGAATAGCAAAAGAATTGTGGGAGTCTTTCGACTATAACAATAAAATTGAGAATACGGGTACAATGATTAATTGTAGGCCGTTTCTTTGTTTTAAATATTAGACTCCATAGACTGTAAAAAGTCAAATGGAAGAGTTGAAATTGTTTTTCATGAAATCCATGCCGAATGGATGGTGTTAAGTGAAATTTTCAAGTGACAAATTGAGAAATTACTTTTCACTTGGTAGAGCATACCAAAATGCTTGTGGCAAAGGCAAAGTAGGTCAAATTCTTGAAAAGTCAAAATTTGTCTGAAAAGTCGAATTTGTGCGAAAGACAAGCTTGTTTGAAGCGTCAAACTTGTTTGAAAAGTCAAGCTTGTTTGAAAAGCCAAAATTAAGTCATGCATATATCTTTCTTGACAACAGTGGGTGTCATTAAGGATAATCTTCATGATTTGAATAAATGAAATAAAAATTGTATCAACCGATGGGTTGATTTAGCGATCAATAATGAGAATAAGTCTCTTTAGTTGGATCACATTCCCTCATTCAAAAAGGGATTCAACAAGATGTGAAATATGTGTTGAACTATATCATCACAAGTTAAGTATAGTGATAGATTGTTCAAACACACAGTAATGATAACAATGTTATTGTTATATGTAATAAAGTATTGTCTCATTGAATGGAGAAGTTGGAAACCAACTTTAAAATGAGATAATGAGGATGAAACACCAATGCTTATAGTGTGTATATAACATGTGTTTGTACACAATATCCACCTTGTAAACTAATATCAACTGGTGTTGATGAAAGAACTAATAGCACTATTGTTATATTTTGGACTAACCCAAAATGTGGGGAGTGAGTCTACTTTGAAAAATTAAATACCTATTGAATAGGTTACCCCAAGAAAGCAATGTAAATTCCATATGAAGTATGGAAACGTAGGCCTACGTACACTTGTGAATGTGGGGGTGGTTCGCAAACTAGAAAGTCCAACATCAACAAAATGGATATTTGCGTACAAGATGGTGGAGTATGTAAGTAATGAGTTTTCATTGGGTTGTTACATATAATTCATTGACATCGAATATAAAAAACCAAGATTGAAATAAATGGAAATCATGTACTGATGTCAAGTTCATGAAAAATGAACAAATGATACTTTGAGTGAAATAGATCAAAGTAACACTTTGAGTGAAATGGATTAAAGTGTACTTTGAATGAAATAGATCAAAGTAAAGTGTGCAAGTTAGTAAAGTCACTAGATGACTTGAAACAAGCACAAAATAATGACATCAAAGCTTTATTTTACCATGAAATGAAAGAAAGTGGATTAATAAAAATTGACATGAATGGAAATGTCATAGTGTTGATTAAATCAATCGAAGATATGTTGAACTTAAAAAGAAGTTTGCTAATTTTACCGTTGGATTTAAAACTTCAAGAAGAACTCATGAATTTGCATTAAGCAAGTTATGATATAGTTCTTAAAAGTTTTAAAAAGGTCAAGAGATATGGGTTTAGCGGATGTTATCCTCGAAGAGAAAATTTCTAAGAAATCTAATTGATAATTCTTGAGAAATTAGCAAGGATAATTTTGCAATGGCTCGAACCTAATATTCATCTATTGAAAAATAAAGCCGATGTTGTTTTTCAAGTTGAACACTCGAGAATTATTGGAAGTCTAGTGAATTGGTACACTAGTAATCCTAAATGTATAGTGAGAGTACTAAGGTACTTGAGATAAAATCGAGATTAAGGATTACTCTACACTAGACATCTATCGATATCTGAAGGATATAGTAATGCTACATGGATATCAAATATCCAAGACGCAAGGTCTACAAGTGGATTTATATTCACATTAGCAGGTGCAGCTATATCATGGAAATCTTCTAAACAGATGGTTATAGCCAGATCCACGATGGAATCTGAGTTTATAACTTTGGACAAATGTGGGGAAGAAGCGGAATGGCTACGCCATTTCTTAGAAGATATTCCAAGATGGACAAAGCAAGTGCCACCAATCTGTATACATTGTGATAGTCAATCTGTAATTGGTAAGACACAAAGCAATATGTATAATGGTAAGTCTAGACATAAAAGTCGAAGACATAAAACCATTAGAACTACTCTCTACTAATTTGACTATTTCAAGTCAAATGATAAAACAGATCCGTTTACCAAATGGTTAAATAGAGAGGTAGTTGCGAGATCGACAAGGGGAATGGGTTTAAAGCCTCTTGAGAAGTTAACCACGGCGGAAAACCCAACCTAGCTGACTGGAGATCCCAAGATCTAGGTTCAAAAGGGACCACCTAACCGTTAAAAGACTTGTAGCGTCACTGTGGGGATTAACCCCATACCCATTCCTAAAAGTGACATGCCGAGATGAATAAGGTTAAGCCTATGGCTTTTAATGATTCTTATGGAGTAAACCGGGTTACTTAGAAGAATCACCTATGTGAGAGAGAAGTTGGGTCGCTTCGAGGAGAATTGTGTGAGGCTCAATTCTTAGACCCTCTCACAGAACCAGACATTGTGTTCCAGGGCCACAATGGACACAACCATGAGAACTGAATTGTGTTAGGGAGATACCTGTGTAGAAGTATATGATTGGCTACACAAAAAGCTGAACAGTTCAAGGACATCGTGTCTACTGATTAGCGAGTAGAATAAGTATACATCTACGAAGGAAGGTTCAAAGGGCAAACCCCATACCTATCCTATGCAGGTTTTCTACTGTTGGAATTTATCACCAAATTCCTCATAATTTCCTTCATGTGGGGAATTGTTGAAAAAATAGTGTATTTTTGTAATATGTGAAGGAAATATGATTTATTTTCATGATAAATATATTTTGTCAAATGACAAAATTAATTATGAGTTTGTGTTTAGCTCCATGAGAACTTTGAGATAATGTATTTATTTGTCCAATTTTGTGTTTGGATGAATAAGACTTTAAGACTTGAAATTGGGAAATTTTTTATCCCATTTGAACTAGAATGTCAAGTGACTAGTTCTAGAATGTCAAGTGACTAGTTCATCTTATTTGAACTAGAATGTCAATTGACTAGCTTATCTCTAAATTAATTAAGGATTATGGATTAAGCTTATCATTTAATTAAATGAGGTTCTCAAGTTTGGACTATAAAAGGAGCAACAAACCATTTGTGAAAAAAGAGAGAAAAGAACAACAAAAGAGCAAGAAGATGATACACAATTCGAACAATACTCACATACTCTCTTGTTGCATTTTTTGATCATCTCTTCCTTTCGCCTCCTGCATTGCATATCATGAGGTGATATTGTCCGGGCATTTATTCAGTTCGCCGGAGTCTCATAGTGCTGAGAAGCACCCGGTTTGTGCGAGTTATCCTGGGAGACTAGCGTCCAATGACAACCTCAAGCACTCACGGTGAGGGGACGAATAAGTCTTAAGGACAGTGTGTTTAACACACGGCTCGGCACAAAGAAGATATTATCGGTTTTGGTTTTCTATTCTCAATTTATGTTTTAATTTAATTTTCTGTTTTAATTCTATTTAGTATTTTATTCTGTAATTTCGAGTTCTTTTTTGTAGAATTTTCCTAACAATCTTAAGACTTATCCCTTCTGCAAGAGGGAACGGATTACAGAACAACATACTAATTTCATTTGTGAGAAAGGATTGCAGATTACGATATTCTTGTGACGTGGTGGCTATTGGAAAAAATATTGGAAAGGGACGGAAAAAGGGTGGAAAGAAGCAAAATTTCAGCACTGTTTTTTTTCATGACCAGCTGTGGTAAAATGGAATTTCTGCTTCATTAACCGTTAGATCGTTCTGAAATTTTTTGTACATGTTCAGGACTCATAGAAGAAAAATATGAACGGTCACGATTGGATTCTGAAATCTAGAGAAGGAGATCAAAAATTCGCAGAATAGCAGATTTTTGAAACAGTTTGCTTTAATTTGATGTTCATGACATCAACTATGAAACAATGGTGGCTATGCCTCATGAAGTGGTTATACATCTATTATGGTTCGTATGAATCATATTGAAGATATTAGAATGTTCGTTGGAACTAAGAACGTTGAAAGATTAAGTCTTTAATGTTACATTGACAAAGATAATAGGGCTTCTTGAAAGAAGTTGTTAAAACATATTATGGTCAACTGTGACAAATGTTACAAAAGCTTAACATAATAAGGCTTCTTGAAAGAAGTTGTTAAATCCTATTATTGTTAATAGTAACAAAAAGTCATAAAGATAAAACCAATAGGACTTCTTGAAAGAAGTTGTTAAATCCTATATTGATGATGGGAAATGACACAAATATTTAGATGAAGGGCTTCTAAAAAATTTGTGCATTTTGTGAATGAAAAATTAATTTTCTCTAATTCTGAGGTACTCCAAGATGAGACCTTTAAAGTTTGGAATAGTTGACATCTAATTAAAATTTTATTAAGAAATCAAGAGGTTTATAATAGTTGTTACAAGAAATAAATTGTGTGAATTCTCCTATTGAATTAACAATTTATTTTGTAGAAAAATTCTTTAAATAAGGTAGAGAGTTATAGTTGTAACAACAAAGTAATAATTTGGTGTTTAATTGTTTTAAATTAAAGCCAAAGTATTGGGAAAGACTCCTTGTGTAGAGACGAATCTCCAAAAGAATATGATGTATTCCATGTATTCCGGCTCACTATAGTGAAAAGTCAAGGAATGTTGTTGGCATCGACCTTATGTGTTGGAAACAAAAGATGTTTTATTTGACCACCTTGAATTTAATGAGGTTCTTAATGAAGACCCTACAAAGTTTGGTGGAAATGAGATGGATGTTTTAAGCCATGAATGCGGTTGAAGCATGTGGATTTCTTTTGCCTTTATCATGGAAGCATGGAGAATTCATTTGCAAGAACTATATTCGTAATGAGCTCTCTGATTCTATTTATAGTGTTTAGAGAGAAAAGGAATAGCAAAAGAATTGTGGGAGTCTTTCGACTATAACAATAAAATTGAGAATACGGGTACAATGATTAATTGTAGGCCGTTTCTTTGTTTTAAATATTAGACTCCATAGACTGTAAAAAGTCAAATGGAAGAGTTGAAATTGTTTTTCATGAAATCCATGCCGAATGGATGGTGTTAAGTGAAATTTTCAAGTGACAAATTGAGAAATTACTTTTCACTTGGTAGAGCATACCAAAATGCTTGTGGCAAAGGCAAAGTAGGTCAAATTCTTGAAAAGTCAAAATTTGTCTGAAAAGTCGAATTTGTGCGAAAGACAAGCTTGTTTGAAGCGTCAAACTTGTTTGAAAAGTCAAGCTTGTTTGAAAAGCCAAAATTAAGTCATGCATATATCTTTCTTGACAACAGTGGGTGTCATTAAGGATAATCTTCATGATTTGAATAAATGAAATAAAAATTGTATCAACCGATGGGTTGATTTAGCGATCAATAATGAGAATAAGTCTCTTTAGTTGGATCACATTCCCTCATTCAAAAAGGGATTCAACAAGATGTGAAATATGTGTTGAACTATATCATCACAAGTTAAGTATAGTGATAGATTGTTCAAACACACAGTAATGATAACAATGTTATTGTTATATGTAATAAAGTATTGTCTCATTGAATGGAGAAGTTGGAAACCAACTTTAAAATGAGATAATGAGGATGAAACACCAATGCTTATAGTGTGTATATAACATGTGTTTGTACACAATATCCACCTTGTAAACTAATATCAACTGGTGTTGATGAAAGAACTAATAGCACTATTGTTATATTTTGGACTAACCCAAAATGTGGGGAGTGAGTCTACTTTGAAAAATTAAATACCTATTGAATAGGTTACCCCAAGAAAGCAATGTAAATTCCATATGAAGTATGGAAACGTAGGCCTACGTACACTTGTGAATGTGGGGGTGGTTCGCAAACTAGAAAGTCCAACATCAACAAAATGGATATTTGCGTACAAGATGGTGGAGTATGTAAGTAATGAGTTTTCATTGGGTTGTTACATATAATTCATTGACATCGAATATAAAAAACCAAGATTGAAATAAATGGAAATCATGTACTGATGTCAAGTTCATGAAAAATGAACAAATGATACTTTGAGTGAAATAGATCAAAGTAACACTTTGAGTGAAATGGATTAAAGTGTACTTTGAATGAAATAGATCAAAGTAAAGTGTGCAAGTTAGTAAAGTCACTAGATGACTTGAAACAAGCACAAAATAATGACATCAAAGCTTTATTTTACCATGAAATGAAAGAAAGTGGATTAATAAAAATTGACATGAATGGAAATGTCATAGTGTTGATTAAATCAATCGAAGATATGTTGAACTTAAAAAGAAGTTTGCTAATTTTACCGTTGGATTTAAAACTTCAAGAAGAACTCATGAATTTGCATTAAGCAAGTTATGATATAGTTCTTAAAAGTTTTAAAAAGGTCAAGAGATATGGGTTTAGCGGATGTTATCCTCGAAGAGAAAATTTCTAAGAAATCTAATTGATAATTCTTGAGAAATTAGCAAGGATAATTTTGCAATGGCTCGAACCTAATATTCATCTATTGAAAAATAAAGCCGATGTTGTTTTTCAAGTTGAACACTCGAGAATTATTGGAAGTCTAGTGAATTGGTACACTAGTAATCCTAAATGTATAGTGAGAGTACTAAGGTACTTGAGATAAAATCGAGATTAAGGATTACTCTACACTAGACATCTATCGATATCTGAAGGATATAGTAATGCTACATGGATATCAAATATCCAAGACGCAAGGTCTACAAGTGGATTTATATTCACATTAGCAGGTGCAGCTATATCATGGAAATCTTCTAAACAGATGGTTATAGCCAGATCCACGATGGAATCTGAGTTTATAACTTTGGACAAATGTGGGGAAGAAGCGGAATGGCTACGCCATTTCTTAGAAGATATTCCAAGATGGACAAAGCAAGTGACACCAATCTGTATACATTGTGATAGTCAATCTGCAATTGGTAAGACACAAAGCAATATGTATAATGGTAAGTCTAGACATAAAAGTCGAAGACATAAAACCATTAGAACTACTCTCTACTAATTTGACTATGTCAAGTCAAATGATAAAACAGATCCGTTTACCAAATGGTTAAATAGAGAGGTAGTTGCGAGATCGACAAGGGGAATGGGTTTAAAGCCTCTTGAGAAGTTAACCACGGCGGAAAACCCAACCTAGCTGACTGGAGATCCCAAGATCTAGGTTCAAAAGGGACCACCTAACCGTTAAAAGACTTGTAGCGTCACTGTGGGGATTAACCCCATACCCATTCCTAAAAGTGACATGCCGAGATGAATAAGGTTAAGCCTATGGCTTTTAATGATTCTTATGGAGTAAACCGGGTTACTTAGAAGAATCACCTATGTGAGAGAGAAGTTGGGCCGCTTCGAGGAGAATTGTGTGAGGCTCAATTCTTAGACCCTCTCACAGAACCAGACATTGTGTTCCAGGGCCACAATGGACACAACCATGAGAACTGAATTGTGTTAGGGAGATACCTGTGTAGAAGTATATGATTGGCTACACAAAAAGCTGAACAGTTCAAGGACATCGTGTCTACTGATTAGCGAGTAGAATAAGTATACATCTACGAAGGAAGGTTCAAAGGGCAAACCCCATACCTATCCTATGCAGGTTTTCTACTGTTGGAATTTATCACCAAATTCCTCATAATTTCCTTCATGTGGGGAATTGTTGGAAAAATAGTGTATTTTTGTAATATGTGAAGGAAATATGATTTATTTTCGTGATAAATATATTTTGTCAAATGACAAAATTAATTATGAGTTTGTGTTTAGCTCCATGAGAACTTTGAGATAATGTATTTATTTGTCCAATTTTGTGTTTGGATGAATAAGACTTTAAGACTTGAAATTGGGAAGTTTTTTACCCCATTTGAACTAGAATGTCAAGTGACTAGTTCATCTTATTTGAACTAGAATGTCAATTGACTAGCTTATCTCTAAATTAATTAAGGATTATGGATTAAGCTTATCCTTTAATTAAATGAGGTTCTCAAGTTTGGACTATAAAAGGAGCAACAAACCATTTGTGAAAAAAGAGAGAAAAGAACAACAAAAGAGCAAGAAGATGATACACAATTCGAACAATACTCACATACTCTCTTGTTGCATTTTTTTGATCATCTCTTCCTTTCGCCTCCTGCATTGCATATCAAGAGGTGATACTGTCCGGGCATTTATTCAGTTAGCCGGAGTCTCATAGTGCTGAGAAGCATCCGGTTCGTGCGAGTTATCCTGGGAGACTAGCGTCCAATGATAACCTCAAGCACTCACGGTGAGGGGACGAATAAGTCTTAAGGACAGTGTGTTTAACATACGGCTCGGCACAAAGAAGCTATTATCGGTTTTGGTTTGCTATTCTCAATTTATGTTTTAATTTAATTTTCTGTTTTAATTCTATTTAGTATTTTATTCTGTAATTTCGAGTTCTTTTTTGAAGAATTTTCCTAACAAGCAATTTATCAATGATTGCATGTCTTTATCGAAATCCTCAACTTTCACTTTCAAATGAGCTTTCAACTGTTGTGGAGCTTCATTCATGTTATTTATTAATGACATTTGTGTTTGTTTGTTTTTTTTTTTTTTTTTTTTTTTAAACTAGTATCAATTCAATATCACCAATTTAGCTATGCACATGTTCCATGGTAAAAGCTGACGTTCCACCTTAGAACTAGTTGATGCTTATGGAGTGACCCATGATCTTTATATGTTATACGCAAGGCTAGTTTATTCCCGATGTGGGATAATGTTCTATTACGCGCCCCCTCACGTGTGTAGCCGGGCTTTGCCAAAGGCTTACAACGTGGACTGGTTGGTGTGTTTGTCATAGGTGGCGTGGGCTTTATCGTGGGCCGTTGGGCATGCATAAAACCATGATAAAGTCTGAGGTTTCACCTTAAAACCAATTGGTGATAAGGGAGTGACTATGTTACTCTACACATGCCAATCTAACCAAATATTTTAACGATTTCGTATTTTTTTTTTTTCGTAATTGCTAGTTTTTGATAGATATGGACTCTAATCGTCAAACTGGAACAACGAATATCATCTACAAACAACCCCCTAATTTTTTTTAGGAGGAAGTCTCTCGTGAGATTGTCTCTCTTGTGAGACCGTCTCATTCATGAGACGGGTCTCGATGAGATAAAAATTGGCTTGTCCGTTCCGCTTGTAGGGGGCAAACTATTTACTATCTCAACGAAACCGTCTCATATATGAGACTTTATCATACACATTTTTGTTACCATTATTTGTAGGTTGTCCTTAAAATATACTACTAGTATTTTAGTAAGAAAATTATTTTATTTGAACAAATTATAAAAAAGCACATCTTAATTAGTTTATTCATTGCTTAAAAGAATTAATTCATAAATATATATGCACAAACATCATAGAATTATATTCTAATAAATTTTAAATTAATCAATATAAGTACTTAAATTAAGTTTTAGAATAAAAGGAGTACATTCGATCTTCCTACTAGACTCGTTTCTTACGAGAGCATGCTCTACAGTTACCATTAAATAATACTACTTGTATTTTAATAAGATTTTTTTTGTTGGAACAAATTGAAAAAAAGTACATCTTAATTAGTTTGTTCATACATATACACAAACGGCATAGAATTAAATTCTAATAAAGTTAAATTCGATCAATATAAGTATTTTTTTTTACAATGTCCATGCCATAAGGAGGCGAGGAGAGGGATCAAACCTAGCACTCACCGAAGATGAAGCTTGGCTTTACCACTAAGCCACTCCTTTGGGGACATCAATATAAGTACTTAAAATAAGTCTTTGAATGGAAGGAGTACATTTGATTTTCCTACTAGACTCGTTTCTTACGAGAGCAGGCTCTATAGTTACCAATAAATTATAATTATAAATGTTGTACATTATTCGATTAATACAATCTCTTGTGAGAATAAAGAACTTTTTTTTTTAAACGAGTCAGTCTTATAAAAAACTTGTTTTACATTAAGGGATGTGTAAAACCTATTTTACATCGTTTGGTAGCCTGATAGGATTAACCCGTATTAATAGTCGAAAGATTATTAATCGGGGGATTAATTACACCACCCTTTTTTATGGGTAGATTATATGAAGGGGGTTAGAGGGGATAAGACTGGATAAAAAGCTTATTTGAATTGTACCTAAGATTATTAATCGGATTGCATTTAGTCTACCAAACACCAAGATTATTGGACTAATAATCATATCCAACTCTAATCAGGCTACCAAACGAGCCTTAAGAGATTCTGTTTCACATTACGCAAAATCTTGGGAAAAAGACGTTTTTCCTAACTCCAAGGAAAACTGTGTTTTAAAAAAAACGTGGTGGCATTTTTGTAAATAATCGGAACTTCTCAACGGTTCTGGATATAATTATAAAACCTTATGGATATGAGATTGATAGCTAGAACATTTGAAAGTGATAGCTAGAAGGGTTATTTTTGTAAATAATCAGAACTTCTCAACGGTTCTGGATATCAATATAAAGGCTTCTGGATATGAAATTGACAGCTAGAACCTTTGAAAGTGACAGACAGAAGGGTCCTAGATATCAGTATAAAGCCTTCTGGATATCAATATAAAGCCTTCTGGATATGAGATTGATAGCCAGAACTTTTGAAAGTGATAGTCAGAAGGTTTTTTATGTTTTTTTTTTAGAGTAACAGAAGTGTTAATAGATAGCCAGTGACAATGTTTAGGATGACCAGTTGCTGTGTTACGAAGGTCCAATGAGTGTGTTGAGAACCGCCAGATGATTTTGAAAAACACGTTTTTCCTAACCACTAAAAAAACGCGTTTTACTGGAGACAAACTCTTCACATTAAGGAATGCAAACATGTTTTACACTGAAACAAGTGTAAAACAAGTTTTTCTCGAGGTTTTCATAAATTCTTCAACAAACATTAAATCACATCTCTATTTAACTTAAGGACTTATACATTACATGTACAAATCAAAATAAAACATAATCCAGAGTAATGGTATTACAATTAACAAGCGATGCATATTACAACATTTCACATAAAAGGCAAACGCTACGGAGACAAAAAAACAAAAAATAAAATAAAATAAATAAATAAATAAATAAAATAAAAAACAAACAAACATAAAACACATAAAATCACCATATGTAGTTGTACAAAGAGAGGCCATGGCTAAGAGACCTTGATCTAGCCTAGCCAAGCCTAGCCGCACTGGAAGCCAGGAGGAATGCTTTTACCACAAGCACTAACCAACACACTAAGTGAAATGGGCACATTCAAGTTAATCCCAAGCACATTAGCTTTAATAGCCGTACAAAGACAAGCCGCGGCTTCCAAGTCAGCCAAGCCTTGAAGAAGTGTACAACATGGCGTGTTAGCCGGTGTTCCCACAACAAGGCTAACCAAGCCGCCAAGAAGGTCAGCACAAGCTCCTAGCTTCAATGTGTCTCTAGGGCAAAAAGGGTTGACCGGGGGACCTTTCGGAGGAAAGTGCGGCTTCGGGGTTGGCTTCGGCTTGGGCTCGCATGGGTCACAAGCCAATGTGGCTAGGAAGAGGAGGGAGAAGATGAGGATGGTGAAGGAGAGCTTGGTGGGTGCCATTGTTAGTATGATTTTTGGCTTGGTGAAATGAAGTGAAGTGAAAGGGTAAGTGGCTTAGCCTATTTAAAGGAGGGATGTGGGGTTGGATGGATATGGAGGGAGTTTGATCTTGTGGAAGAGGAGGGGCGTAAGATTTGAGTACAAGTTGGTTTTTTGTAAGCTTGTGTAAAAGTTGGATAGGATTGATATCTACAAATAATGTGCAATGTCACATGCAAGATGGACGCTTAAATTATTTTTTTGCTTTTTCGTTTACAATGTTTATGATTTTTATTTTCCACTACCTCTCTCAGTGTGTGTCAGTTTAAGATTTTTATTTTCGTTTTTAGTCTGTCACAAATTAATGTTTTTAGTTTGTTTTATTACATAAATTAAAAGTATGAATAGTATTTTAGACAATTTTATCCTCAAACGTTTATAAATTACAAAAAAAATAAAAAAATATTACTCCTTCCCTAACCTACTTTTCACCTACTTGTTTTATAAAAAACATTTTGAACAATTATATATCTAATACACTACTATTAATAACTCATTTTGTATTTGAAAAAGTGAGTCGATGGCTTAAGTCAGAAAGGAAGTGATATCAAAGGTGTTGTCGCTACAACGATATCACTTCTGGCAACACTTAACACACACGAACAGAAAATATTTTCTGGAAAGAGTTTGCAGCGGAATATCAACACAAGAATTATTTTTCTCAAGATATATAAATTATATATCTTGAGGGATGCCTCAAAAGGCGAGACCTTCACTAAATAATATGAGATGAAGTACAAGGTCGAGAGTTCCCTAATGCTATTACAATGAAAGCTTCGTGAAACGACTAAGTCTAATACACGAGACCCTATCCTAGCCAAGACACTTATAATACTCGATTACAAGAATAGAAAAGTGTTTGGGAGTTTAAAGGAAGCAAGGAGTGTATAGCCTTTCTTGTGTGAGGAGTGTGTGTATTTGCTTCAAGTGTTGTATCTTCATTCTCCACATCCTCTTCTATTTATAGGCTTCAATAATACTTGGGGAATACTCATAATGGCTTGTTGTTGATCACAAAAACGTGGTGTAGTGGAGGGAGAGAGTGGCCGAGCCTTGGGGAGTATTATCTCCACATTTCCTATAAAATAGGAACCACTTTCTTTGTGCCCAAGATCATGCATCACCATCTTGTACCTTCTAGCTTCATCGCCTTGTACAATCTCCTCCACAAACTCAGATGTTGAATGGGTCAATTACCCATGTGTTTGTTGTTGAGAATAATCCCCTTGTTTTATGGATAAAATCCCTTTTTATCCATAACTCCTTTTTAACTTCCTTGCATTATTCTAGCATAGGTTATACCTGAAAAATGGACCAACATAGACAATAAAACTTGCAATAATATTAGTCATTAGTCCAGCAATTATTTATGAAGCAAATATACAAATATAATTCTTCAGCCCGTCGGTAACACTGGGAAAGTGTTGGCAGCACTTGTGGTAACACCACGTTCTGCACTTACAGTATTGATTTCTTAATAAACGTGTTAAGTCAAATAAACAAATTAAAACTTTAAACTGGGAAAGAGAGAGTAAATAATTTATGCGTATCACCAAAAGTGAAGGGCAGAGTCAAGTATATAGAGGTTGAAATGTAATTTGTTTATAGGGCAAAATAGCAATACTCCCTTTTTTTTTTATTGGTTAGATTTTCAATAGGGTTTCATCAGAGTTCGGCCGTCGGCCATATCTCCGGCACCGGACATTGTTTGAAAGATCCCAACGGTGAGAAGTAGTGATTAGGTGTTTTGAACTACCTCCATAATTTTGAAGACGATCCAACGGTTCAATCATCGGGAATCTTCATTTTTCTGGACTGTCCTGGATTTTAGAATTTTATTCGGCCGCCGGCCATATCTCCGGCGTCAGAAATTATTTTAATAATCCCAACGGTGAAAACGTGAGTATTCGTGATTCGCATGTGCTACAAAAATTTGAAGACGATCCAACGGTTCAATCATCGGGAATCGCGTTTTTACAGTCCGAATTCTGGAGGTGCAGTTTTTTGTTTTTGATTCGGATTTTGGCCTTTTGGCCGGAATTTTTCGACGGTTGTTTGCTCGTGGTTGTCGCCTAGAACTCCTCTAGGTTCAGCCATGGCTAAGGAGGGCGCTGGTACTGGTTTGTTTGGTGGGGGAGGCATCAATGGCGTTTCTAGGGTTTTGAATTCCAAAAACCCTAATTTGTATGGTGGAGGTTCTAATGTTGTTGGGGATGGTGCAAACTCGGGTGTAATTATTGGGGCTATTGCTCAAGGGACCAAGGATGCCATCTCTCAAGGTTTGATTGCCAACAACGCAGGAAAGTCAGCAATAGCGGTTGCAGAGGCCAATCTAGTTAAGGGTGAGGTAGGTCATGCACCTAGGGCTCCTATTTCGTACTCGGCTGCATTGAGCGGGGATAAGGGTGTTGAAGGTACGTTTGTCAACCCATTTGAGGGATTTCAGGCTCCTCCTCGCCGTGGATCTTTTATTGATGGGGAACCAATGTTGATGTTGACTGAACGGGAGATTCAAGCGGCTGCGGACTGTTTGAAATTTATGGTCGTATTAAAATTCACTACTGGAAGGCCTCAATTGAAGGTAATTCACGATCACATAACTCAACACTGGGGGCTAAAGGGGATTTTTAATGTGGGTTTACTTGACCCACGCCATGTTTCAGTGTATCTCTCTACACAAGAGGACCTAACTTTGGCTTTAGCTCGGGAATCCAATGTTATTATGAATTCTATGTTTCGATATTTTCGGTGGACACCGGATTTTGATTATGGTTGTGACAATCCTCGTATTTCTGTATGGGTACGCTTGCCTAACCTGCCTTTACATTATTATGCTTTTATGGCTAACATTGGAAATACGTTGGGTACATTTTTACGGGCTGATGATAGGTCTGCTGGTTTCACTCATCATGGTTTTGCTCGTTTTTGTGTGGAAATGGATGTTTCACAGCATAAGCCTAGTAGGATTTATCTTGGGTCTTCTCGAGAAAATGGTTTTTGGCAGGACATTGAGTATGAGGGGAATGTGCTCTACTGTTCTAAGTGTGGAATGTTGGGACATGATGAATACTCGTGTCGGCGTAATGCTAGGCGAATGGGTCGAAACACTGGGTATCAGAAACCTCCGGTCCAGATTCAACAGCAGAAGCAACCCCCATCGCAGCAACAACAGCAGAAACCAACCCACCAGCAGGTACCACCCAGGGATCCGGCACAGAGACAGGGTAAAGCCAACTCTGAGTGGCAGGTTGTGGGTGGGAAAGGAAATCGGAAAGCAACTGAGGCCGAGAAGGGTAAATCGGTGGATGCAAATGCAGGTACTAGTAAGCAGGGACAGACAAAGGGATCAGCTTTTTCTAGGTTGGAGTATGGGGCAGTACAAATTTTGGGTAATCATGATGTTTGGATGAATAAGGTGGATGACAAGGGTACTGGTAAGGAAGATGGGGAGATTACAGCTCCCAAGTCAGGTGGTAAAACCAGTTCTGCGATATTGGTTGAGGAGATTTCTCCAGAACAGGATAAAGCAGAAAGAGAAGAGCTTGAAAGGGTTCAGTAGCAGCAGCAGCAGCAGCAGCAACAACCAAAAGTTAATGAAAACTCTTTTGCGGTTTTAGATGGTTTGGAGGATGAGGAGGTTGATGAGGAGATTGAGATCAAGGATACAGAGGAGGATGGGGCAGCAGTAAAGGAGTCCAATATGAATGCTTTTGCGGTGCTTCAGGATTTAGATGGTGAGGAGGATGTTGATAAGGGAACAAAGGAACAGCTACCACCTTGCATGGTGAACACAGTGGTAGTCATGAGCTCTAGTACGGAAGTCTCTTCGACTAATGCGTCGATTGATCATGTTTCTGAGACACAGGTGCCGGTGGTAGTAGCTGAGGATACTAATCAGGGACAGGGACAGAAAGGCATGGATACAGATATAGGGACTATTCAGGGATCTGAGGACTCATAATTTTCTGAGGGTGATACTGAGGTCGAGACAACTACTGAGACAAGTTCTACAGGGGACACTACGGCGAAACAAGATCCTTCTTTTAAAGACGTTTCCAGTGGTAAGAAGTCGAGACGTAGGAAGAAAAAGGGTAATAAGCCGTTGCTGATGGGTTCGCCTCCGCAGACCCGAAGCAAGACTGTTGGGGTAACCTTTATCTCTAATAGTTTTTAATGTCGTTCATCATATGGAATGCTAGAGGCGTCGGTAATGTTAAGACTATGGATGCGTTGAAAGTTTTAGTGTAGCAGCATAAACCTTGGTGTTTAGCAATTCTGGAGCCTAAAATCTATGGTATTAGGCTCCCGAATATCGCTAAACAACTTGGTTTTCCTCATTTCATGCATGGAGATCCTGTTAATAAGCATATTTGGGTGTTATGGAAAAATGGTATTGATATGGATGTTGCTCTAGTCTCTAAGCAACATATCTCTGTTCGGGTTACGATTTTTGGTGAACAGTATGGGGTATTTTCGTTTGTTTATGCCAGTTGTGATCGGTTGGAGAGACAATCTTTATGGGGAGAGCTCGTTAATTTATCTTCGCAGTCTGATGATCCGTGGTTGATTGGTGGTGATTTCAACATCATTGCAGCGCCGGCGGAGAAACTGGGAGGTAATGGGTGGGATTTTCCTAGTATTGATGACTTCTGCAATTTCATGGTTACTGCCGGTGTTTCGGATGCGGGTTATGAAGGGAGTATCTATACCTGGTGTAATGGGCATCCTGGGAATCGTCGGATTTGGGAGAGATTGGATAGGGTGTTGGTGAACGGGTCTTTCGCTGCTAAACACGGCAGTATCACTGTTGTTCATTTACCGCGGGATGTATCTGATCACTCTCCGCTGCAGATTAATATCGCTGCTATCACCAAACCGAAGTGCCCCTTTAAGTTTTATAAAATGTGGTTGGAGCATCCAAGATTTGATGACTTTGTACGGGAGGTGTGGAGTAGAGGTTGCTGGGGAACACCGTTGTTCAGACTGCACCGGAAGCTTCATGTGTTGCGCGGAGAACTCAGAAAGTGGAATTGGGAGGTTTTCGGTAATATTTACCGTAAGATCGATCAGTTGCAGGATGATCTTACCCGTTTGGACTTCTCGCTGCAGCAAAATTGGGATGATTTAGTTGCTGCAGAACAGAAGCAGAAAAATGAGGAACTAGTTCAGGTTCGCAGATGGGAGGTGGACATGAAACAGCAGCAGTCACGGCAATTATGGGTTCAGGACGGAGACAGAAACTCGGCCTTTTTTCACGCTTCCATCAAAGAGCGGAGAAGGCAGAATTCCTTGAAGCTGCAGCTGCCGGATGGTTCTTGGTGTGATAGTGAGAACTTATTGGGAGAGCTTGGAGCTACACATTTTGAGGAGATTTTTTCTTCTGGTCCTCATGAGGTTGATGACAGGTTATTTCAGGGTATTGTGGCAGGAGTAACAACTGCAGATAATGCGATGCTTACTGTAGTCCCTGATGAGACAGAGGTTTGGGAGTCTATTAAATCTCTGAATGCAGACAGTGCTCCGGGATCAGACGGTTTTACTGGTCAATTCTTTAGGGGATGTTGGTCAATTATTAAAACTGATGTTGTTGCTGCGGTTCAGTCGTTCTATAGAGGTGAGGAACTTCCCAAAGGTTTGTCGTCTAATGTGTTGGTGCTCTTACCCAAGGTTGATAAGCCGACTGGGTTTAAGGATTTGAGGCCTATTAGCCTATCCACCTTTATGAACAAGGTGATCTCTAAAATTTTAACTTTACGACTGGCTTGTGTGTTGCCTAAGTTAATTTCTCCGGAACAGACGGGTTTCATGAGGGGTCGTGGTATTCAGGAAAATATTGCCTTGGCTCATGAGATGGTGCATCGGATCGATCAGAAGGTTGTGGGTGGGAATGTTCTCTTCAAGCTGGATATGTCTAAGGCGTATGATCGACTAGAGTGGGATTTCTTACTTAGAGCTTTAGAAACGTTTGGGTTTGATGCCAACTGCTGCAGCCTGATTTCGAGGTTAGTGCGGGGTAATTGGTATTCTGTTCGTATGGGGGGTGTTTCTCATGGTTACTTTCCCTCAACTCGTGGGGTGAAACAGGGAGATCCGCTCTCTCCATTGTTATTCATTATTGCTCAGGAAATACTGTCCCGGGCATTGTACAGAGCTGTTCAGGAAGAGGTGTTTAGGCCGTTTGAACATGGTAGGGGGAATTTTCCATTGACCCATTTGCTTTATGCGGATGACATGCTTTTGTTTTGTAACGGGCGTCAGAGATCCATTGAGGGTCTTCGTGAGGTTTTGAGTATGTATGAGAGGTCTTCGGGTCAATTGATTAATTTGGAGAAGAGCGGTTTTTATGTGGGTGCTAAAAGGAGACAGTTCTTGATAGAAAATATTCGAAGATGGTCGGGTTGCACGCACCAGCAGTTTCCGCTCAAATATCTGGGGATCCCGTTGTTCAAAGGTAGAGTCAAGAGGGTACACTTTGCGGAGCTAGAAGCAAAGATGATGAAAAGGGTGGATGGTTGGAAAGCACGGCTTCTGTCATTTGGTGGGAAGGTAACTCTCATCAAATCTGTGCTTTCTAGCATTCCTATTTATTCTTTGGGTGTGCTCAAGGTTCCTAAGGTTGTAACTCGTAAGTTGGAAAGCATTATGTCCAACTTCTTATGGAGCAGTGGAGGTGAAAAAAGGGCTCATTGGGTTTCTTGGGATGTGGTTTGTAGACCTATCCAGGAAGGTGGTTTGGGAATTCGGAGGGTGGGGGATATGAATCAGGCTATGTTAGCCAAGTTGGCGTGGGTGGCCACCAGAGGCAATTCCCTATGGTCACAATGGGTCCGTGTCAAGTATAAATGTCAACCTGCAGCCTCTAGTTCGCATGTGTGGCAAGCTGCATCGTCATATTTACATCAGTTGGATGATTGCAGTCGTTGGGTTGTTGGCAGAGGAGATATCAGATTTTGGACTGATAATTGGTGTGGGGTTCGACTTGGGGGCCCGCTTCCTGAAGATCAACTTTTGACAGTGAGAGATGGTATTCAGGTTTTGGAGGACATGCTTCAGTTTATCCCGCAGGATCTACATGCCAATGTTCGTAGGGTGCATATTGATGAGCATAGTGAGGATCGTCCGGTCTTCACTCTTACAAAAATGGGAACTTTTGAGACAGCTGCATGGTGGGATTATATTCGGGTCCGCAGCCCTTTGGTGGAATGGGGTGCTAAGGTTTGGCATCCCAACATCCCTACAAAGGTCAGTGGTTTCTGGTGGAGGGCTATGCACAATGGTCTTCCGGTGGATGCAAAATTGGAGTCTCGGGGCTTCAATATCCCATCTCGATGTGTGTGCTGTCCTGGAGGTGGTCATAGGGAGACTCTTAATCATTTACTTCTACAGTCGGCGATTGCACAGTCTGTTTGGAGGCATTGGGTTAGTCTTTTCCCTTTGACTCATAATTATATTGATTTACATCATTTGTGGACTGTTTGGTGTGGTGGACAGTCAAAGCGCCGACAGGTTGGTTTAGTTCGTATGGGTATTATGCTTTTTACTTGTTGGGAGATTTGGAAAGCAAGGTGTAAATCGATTTTCGAAGGAACTGTTATGAATAGTGCCAAAATTGTGGATGGGGTTAAAAATTCTCTTATTGAGATGTGCTCATTCCTAGTCCCGAAAGGGGCTCCTAGTGGGAATGACCGTGACTTGTTGGAGAGCTTAGGCCTCAAAGTGGCAGAGCATAAGTTTAGGCGGCAGAGGCTGTTGAGATGGGAGCCTTCGCGCTCTCATGTTTTTACTTTGAATACGGATGGTTCCGCGATAAACGGCCAGTGCACGGGTGGTGGTATTATAAGGGATGGTATGGGGGCTTTTGTTTGTGCCTTTTCACACTACTACGGAGATGGAACCAACATGAAGGCGGAGATCTTTGCTTTACGTGATGGCCTGCGCTTATGTCATTCTTGGGGTTTACTTTCTGTTCAGGTAAACTCAGATTCCTTAGTAGCTGTGAATATTTTAAAAGGGCGAAATAATTGTCCGTGGCAATACACGTATGAATTGCGGGAATGTGAAAGTTTGATTGGAGGGTATGAGTTACGTCATGTTCTTCGTCAAGCAAATGGGGTTGCGGATAGATTGGCTTTTGAAGCTCATATTCATAAAACGGTTTGGACATATGGATCGTCAAGGGAGCTTCCACGGAGTGTCTTGGACGCGTTACGTTTTGATGAAAGTGGATACTATGTTGAGCGTCGATAATTATTTGATGTTGTTGGTGTTTGCTGCGGCTTGGTTATGGTGTTTGGTTCTGTGGAATAGTTTCTTGAGTGCAAGGAAGGCATACGGACTCGTTTCGGTTGTAAAAGAGGCACACGGGCCCGTGTCTTGGACTTTTGATGGATCATTGGGCTCATTTGAATTTATTAGGATTGTTCTTTGGTTTAATTTTTTCAGGCTTTTATTTTTTAGATGGTTTTACCTTTTGAGGAGTTGGTTTATTTTTTGGATTTCGAGGTCCGGCTCCATATCCGGCAATGAGTCGGGTGGTTGTCCCCCTCTTGTACTTATATTTTATAATTAATAAAATCTTCCCAGGTGCCGCCCTGGTTTCTAAAAAAAAAAAAAAAAAAAAAAAAAAAAAAAAAAGTATATAGAGGCATTTACCTCTATTTAGTTTTAAATAGCCAACAATTTAGTAGGGCAGAGTCAAGTATATAGGGGCATTTACTACTATTTAGTTTTAAATAGCCAACAATTTAGTAGGGCAATTTTTGTATAATATTAGTAGTTGTGGGTGATTTATTATGAATTGTTTCCATTTATGTATAGAAAAAAATACATTATAAATAATTCTTGCTTCCATTAGCTAGTGGTACATTGAAGGGAAAAAATAAAATAAAAAATCTTAGCCTTTCTTCAAAACAAATCTGACTCTGTTACTACTGTGCATCACTATTAATTGGACAACATTACACTGTTAAGATTGACGTTGTAGTGAACTCAACAAAAGTTATAGTTGTGATGATCACTAATTTCACACAATGCGAATGTTGTATATTTTATCTAGCCTTGGATTTATCAAAACAACTTTTAGTATCAGTATGCTTTAATATATAATGCTAAAATATGAAGAAAAAAGCCCGTATTTTTTTTATGATGTCCACGTTAGAAGGAGGCGAGAAGAGAGATCAAACCCTAGCGCTCACTAGGGTGAGGCTTGGCTTTACGAAATATGTAATTTAAAAATGCACTGCGGCAATTTTGTAAACATTTGGAACTTTTTTTTTTTAAAACACGTCGCGATATTTTGTTAATTATCAAAGCTAATTTAAAGTGTACGGTGACATTTTTTTGTTTCAAAATATACGGTGACACATTTGTAAGTAACCATAATTCGTTACACACCCTGACACTGTTATATATTAATACCGATATCCTTTCACACTAACACTACAGTCTTTAACATTAACACTATCACAAGCACTCTTTAACATATGCACTGACTCTCTCTAAACATATACTCTGGCACTGTATTGGTACTATATAAAACATGCACTCCCACTCTTCAACACATGCACTAGCATTAACGAAACACATGGCATTTTTTGTCACTCAGACTGACACAATGTTAGTATTTTTTTTTTCAGTGTCCAATAATGTTTTGAATTTCAGTGAGTGCATTTATTGAACGCCAGAGTAGTGTTTTTGAGTGAAAGTGTTGTTTTAGTCAATGCTTGTATGTTAATAAGTCTCAGTTATTTATACTCGTACCACGCGCTATAAAAGAAGTTTCAATTATTTATTTATTTACCGAGCTCAATACTGTCCCTGCCCCTTAACAAACTACACCAAATTGGAAACACGATAATAAAGAAAAAAAGTATAAATGTTAATGGAGCAGGGTAGCTGTTTTGAGTATGACGATAAGTTGGACATATTGAGAATCGTAGTTTATTGTGAAATTAAAAGCAAAATGATAATTTATTACGAAACGAAATGAGTATATGACATTGTGATGCAAATTTACATTAGAGCAAGATAATTGATAATATATAATATTGTAAATTCACTGAAAATTTTGATATCAATTTAGGAACAAACCTAAAAATTGAAAAATTGATCATTTCTTCTAGAGAGGATCTATACATGTAAAATTGGGAATCTTTGGTTGATATCTTTTCACTAGTGAAGTGAAGATGTGGAGAGACATGCCGTCTCAGTAATTTTAGAGGCTCTGTCTTATTATTATCTAAAAAATTTACATAAATAACGATATAATTTTTCCATCCCACTAAAAGTTACATTTTTTATTTTATGTATGGATATTAAGATAAAGTGTAAGTGGTGTAATTTTTGTGAATATAAAAAGTAAGGTAGAAAAAATAAATTGGGGGTAAAGAGGTTTAAGAGGTCAAAACAAATTAAAGTTAAAATGACAAAATTTACAACTATAGGGGCCCTTAAAAATTTGGGCCCTGTGCAATGGGCTATCACCGGAGAGACAAGATTTGGGTACAAGTTGGATTTTTGTATGCTTTTGTAAGGCTTGGATGGGATGCTCTCTTACAATGTAAGTGCATTGTCACAGTGTCACATGCAAGGAGGGTTAATTGATCTGCTATATTTGGTGTACACTAGTTTTTTTTTTTTTAGTTCAAATTTATCTTATACTAACTACCTCAAAAGATAGTTCATTTATTTATCATTTTAAATGAATCATAATCAACAATTTATGGATATTTTTATTATTAATAGTATCCTTACTATTTGTATTGATGAATGTTTTTCGTTTTTGAGCAAACTACTACGAATTATACACTTAAATATATATATATATATATTAAAGTTGGCTATGGTATTGACATGTGGACAAACAATGGAGAAAACTTGCATTTGGAGAAGCCACATCAACAATATACTAATAAATAAGTGACTTTTCATTTTCTTTTCATTAGCTAATAATAATAGTTACTATAAAGGGTAACTATAATAGTTAACTATTATAGTAACTATTACTATTATTAGTAATAGTTAACTATAATAGTTAACCATTATAGTTAACTATTACTCTTATTGGTAATAGTTACTATTATAGTTAACTATATTAGTTAACTATAACTATTATTAGTAATAGCTATTATATTAGTTACCTTATGTAGTAACTAATAGTATTAGCTAATGGTATTAAGCAAATAACAGTTAACTATTAATATTTACTCCCTCCGTCCCACTATAAGGTTCTTATTTTGACTTTACACGGAGATTAAGAAAATATGAATGTTGTGAGTATGAAAAGTAAAATAAGACAAAGAAAGTATTTAGTGAGTTTTTGTTCTGAGAATAACAAATGGGTCTCAGTTTCCAGTGGCGTATCCAGGATTTACAGTGAGGGGGGTCAAAAAATTATATAACTTTTTTTTACACTATTAAAAATATAAAAAACTCACATATAAAGCCTTTTTTTTCACATGAATTTCAAATTTTGATTATATAATAAGAAAATTGTTACACAAATGGTTTCCTATTCTTCATATTTTTAAAATACTCCATAATATCTTCATTTTTAATAAGAAAAGTGTTACACATATAAAGCCTTTTTTTAACAAGATTATTGTTCAAAGTTTCTAACCTCCGGGGCGGGGAGTCTCATTCGCTTTAGAGCCAGAAGTAGGCGGCCTACATGATCTTTTCAAATCTCAAGGAGGACCCAATTTTCTGTAGAAAACAAGCTGCAGTTAAAATCCCAACAGAATTTGAAGAAAAAAATTTAACTGTTACATATGCACAAATACAAATACAAACTATATCGGAGAACTAAAATTATATTAACCCCTTTTCAGAGACAGAGAGAAATAATTCACATTCAAACAGTGAATGACATCTCACGAGAACAAAGATAAAATTGGTGGGAGGATGTGGAACGTATTCTCCCTTTGTTTCAAACTTTCACTTGAGATCACATACTTTAGAATTTAGATTGTTTGTTTCTCAAAATCATCCAGATGCACATAATTCAACTAAATAAACAAATAAATGTTAACTGTCCACCTTGAAATTAATATTTTCTGGCTAATGTGGGCATTGCCAGTAGGTACCATGACATGAAGTAAAAAAAGGAGTATTATTATGAATGGGTAATCTAATACACATAAAGACTAAACAGTGCTCACAAATCACAAAATCCAAGCTTCAAAACAATGGCATTATTGACGTCACAAAACCTCAAATTTATAAATATGGAGGAATCATATATTCATATTGTTCATCACACAAGTTGATTAGTAAATTTCGAAATCAATGAGATTAAAAGAAAAACGAATTTCGGATTAGGGTTAAACCAAAAACCCTAAAAAAAAAAGAAGGGGGAAATTAGAGATTTAGGATTTGAGATTAGAGATAGATGAGGGAATTAGTACCTGTTAAACAGTTAGGGTTCTCCGGCCTCTGTGGTTTCGCCGCTACGTTGGAAGCCAGTCGCCGACCCCGTCTCTCCTACCCTCGTCAATCGCTCGACTCAAAGGAATCGCTATCCTTGCCAACGACAAACTATATCAAATAAGTGAAGGTATATTATGTAAATTGAGTTTATATATCTAAGGGTTTGTGTGAATTTTGAGGGGGGTTAATTGAATTTTTTTAGGGGGTTAAATGGTAATCTGAATATTTTTTAAGGGGCCAAAGTGGTATCAACGGGAAGGTCAGGGGGGTCAATTGACCCCCTCCTCATGTACGTGCATCTGCCCCTGCCTGTTTCCATTTTAGGTATAAAGTAAAGTAAAAACTTTAAATTGTGACAAACTAAAAAGGAAAGTAAGAACCTTAAATCGGACAAAGGGAGTATTTGTTATTGTAGTCAATATTTATAATTAACTATTATAATTAATTATTAAATAAATTAAAAATTACTATTAATCGTTTTAGTTATCATAATAGTATTAGTTAAGCATTACTATACAATATGTGTTAAAAAGTACTCACTTATTCCGAGAGTAGGAGTCTTACTTTCTATTTTGGTACGTCCCGGAGTAAGTGTCTCTTTCCTAAATGACAAATGATCGGAAAGAATGAGTAGTAATTTGGAAAATTTTATCCTTCTAATGCTTCAATAAATACAAAAAGACAAAACTTACTTACTTTTTGTTCACTTACAACACTATGAGTAGTGTTTTGGATAACTATACACTTAACCCACTTGCAATGTTTACCAATTTTCTATTATTTCTTTAATAAGTATCCGCAAACAAGGTAAGACTCTTATTCTAGAACAAAGGGAGTATTAATTAATCATAATAGTTACTATATATGTTAATTTTTACTTTTAATATTAATAATTAATCATAATAGATATTATATATGTTAATAATTATAATTAATAGTATTAATTAATTATAAAAGTCTATAGTTATTATATAAATTAATTATTACTATTAATAGTATAATTTTGTTTTTGAGACGAAAAAATATTTTTAAAGATATAGTAAAATTATTATTTTACTAACACATTAGATGTACATTATAAACTTTTATATTTACTAATTATAATGTGTATATATTATGAAATTATTTATTAGATAATAGCTAATATTATTCAATCAAACGTCTGTAAAACTTAAAGTTACTTCATAACAATAATAGCTCATCTTTATATTCAAATTTTAATTATCATAATAAATAAAAATTATTTACAACAAAATAAAAATTAAAACAATTCTCCTAATTTTTAAGCAAACATTTTAATTCATATACTATATATTTATATTACAAAAATTATTATATATCTTTATTAAATAAAAACAAAAAAATTACAAAAAAAGATAATAATAAATAAGTTTCCCGTGCAAAGCACGGGTTACCTACTAGTTATATAGAAAGCGACTATGGCTCTTGAAAGTTTAGTATAGGTAGGAATGATAGAATTTAAACCACAAAGATTTAGAAATCAGATGTATGCATAGTTGTGAGACACAACTCTATACACAACTAATAAAATAACAGCAGAAATAAAAAACACAGAGTTTAATCGTTTGTTGGTTCAACTCCAGCAAACAAGGCTTTAAGCCTAATAAGTATTTCACTATTTAAAATCTGGTTTATAGAATGAAAACCTAACTAGAGATAAAACTTTTTTTGTTTCGAAAAAGAGAAGTGGGTTCGGAGGCTAAGTTACGAGAAGAGAAGGTGTTAGGAACTCTACTCGCCCTTTTGGTCTCTAGCATGCATCCGCCTATGTTTCATTTTATGCCTTGTTTGAAAAATGTTTTTATGCCTTAACTTTGAGAAATGTGTGTTTGCATATGAAGAGTTTCCTAATCTAGGTGTGTTTGTTTTGATCACAAATGGGAATCGGTTTGGGTGGATTTCCGATCGGTTTTTTAAAATGGTTTTGAACACACTTAGAAAATACAAAATGCAAGAAGGGAGGGGGATTAGGTACATGAGGGGTTTTACAAATTATACACAAAAATGGGAGACAAATCTTATATCAAATGAATGTCCAAACAAGGGTTGTTGTTGAAGTTCAGGACTGTCCTCTATTGCCATGGTAATGTACATGTCCAAAATTCATCCAAATCCAAAGAAACAACTTGGGACTTCCTCCCAACATGTTAGAGAACAAGTATGATACTTTTTTCATGATTTGTAGATGAATATTTTGAGCACAAATCATGTCATAAACTAAGGTACCGAAAATGTCCAGAATAGCTGAACAGTGCATGATGCATATTGAGGTCCAATTTTCGCTATCATATATTGTGAATTTGAAAATGGTCAAAACACGATAGTTGAAGATAACATATCATATATGAACCAGGCCAAATTTAAAGTCCAGAAGATAAATTTATGCATTTCAAAAGACCTCTAACATTTTGATGTCAGAAACTAAAAAAGGTCAATCTGGAAATTAACTTTTGAATCAAAGAAATGGAAAAGTCCTTTTCTTAGTTCGTAAAAACATTTCAAGAGCATGATCATTATTTTCCTTGAATTGTTGGGAACAAAATTTGTCTTTTGACCTCAGTTTGAAAATCACGTTTTGATTGAGTTTTGGTCATGAGAACACAAGTAGGTCCAAAAAAGAGCATGCATGATAGTAGATCTGGGACACATAAATATGCTCCAAAACCCGACCTAAACATGGAACTAGACCATGAAACTTGGCATGAATAATATTATATATGATAGGAGAAAAATTTATGTTTTGAACCATGTCCAAAAATTGAGTTTTGATAGAGTATAATGCACATGAACAGACCTTGGTTGAACAGAGTACATGAACTGATTACATGGAGCATAAAGATGAGCCTCAAAACATGATCAAATCTTGAAACTAGTCCACTAAAATTGGTACACTCCTACTATAACATGTCAATAATATTACCAAGTGACTATTCTTCAACAAACATGAACCAAAACTTGGACAATCATGAGCGAACAGAAAGTTGACAAATTATGAACAAGCTGAGCAAATGAGGCATATCATGCTCGGATTTGAGATTAAAGCATGGATATTATCACAACATGAACATAAAAAACATATATACATGATAGACCAATTATTTGAACATTTCATAACACATTAATCATGATTATTACAAAGTTAAACAACTTATTAACATTGCATTGAAAAGAAATGGGGATCTAGCTATCTAATGACTAGATCCCATACTAAACATATATGAACTTACATTTCTTACATATGAAACTTACAAGATAGATATTTTACCTAGATTAGGAGGGTGTGGTGTGCTTCTTTTGCTTCTAAGAGAAGACTTTTTAGATTTTATTTGAGTTTGAGTTGTATTGAAGTGGATTGAAGTGTGCTTGGAGTTTTCTTGAGTTTTCTTTGGATTTGAGGGTGTTTGAGTGGCTGTTTGAGGGTGTTTTGAAGGTGGCTTAATAGTGGTGGAGTGGTGAATGTATGGTGGAGTAGTGGTGCAGGAATGGTTGGGCTATAAACTTGAAGAGAGAACCTTGGAGTGGAATGTGTGGAATGAAATATGAATGGAATGCCCTTTTCTTGATGATTAAGGGGTGTATATAGAGGAGGGAGGTGAGTTTCTTTAGACTAGAATGCCCCCACTATAGGGGTAATAGAGGGTGGTGATGAATGATGGCCAGATGTGTGATGGGGGGCAATCATCCATTTTGAAAATAGAGGAGGAAAAGACGGAAAAGGCTGTCAAGGCCTTGCACTGCCGTACAGCTTATAAAGCGCGGCCGTGGAAGTAGTCATGTGCCATTTTCTTGCTTTTCCACCATGGAAAATGGTTTATGGTCATGTGGCCCCTCATGGCTGGTCCTGGCATGCATTGTGCTCCTCTGTTCCGGCTCCGTACTTCATTCCGCAACTACTTTGATGTGCACGCTCCGGTGTCCCAGTTGTCCGCGGGCCCAACATGAAAGTTGGTTGGAACATTTGTTTGCTCGCGCCAGTATATCTAAAAAATTTTAATGAGCAAGGAATATGATATTATAATATTAAATGCACAAGATGTTCGGTAAAACGTTTTTTAGGGTTGCGGGATCCGCTCCCTGGTCCGCGCGCCTGTTTTTTCTAAGATATGTCAGTTTACTATGTCAGTTTACTCGGTTTTGAGTGCTGATCATGAATCCAGACTCAGTTTTTTCATCTGATGCACCGATAAGGGGTACGGTAGTCCCGAATGGCCAAATCTGGGGCTTTAGGTCGATTATCAAAGTTTAGACCAATTTAAAGGGTTGGTTTAAGGGGTGCGAGATCGGAGTCTACAAGTATGAGAGAAGAATTTCGGTACAGAGTTATTTTAACTTTAAAAATTGAAATTTAATCAGTAATTTTTTTTCAACTTGTAGGTTACTTTAATTCATTTATTTATGAAGCTTGATAATTGAAATTTTAATTGTTGATTTAATTTATGCTATGTAAATATTAATTTTGAGACAGAGTAGTAGTATGATTAAAATAATGTTATTAGTATACTTGGATATATTGGTTGTGTTTAGGTAGTGCAAAATAGTTGTTACTATTAAGGAAAACCTTAAACCTACTACTTAACCCGAGGCGCGGTCATACTCTAGCCGCCCTAGGGTTTCTTTCTTGTCTTTCAAGTTTTGTAAATATCTTTGTTATTTGATTTAGATTACAATTGTAATTATATTAGGAAAGCTATTATTTTGTATTAGTTTAGGAGAGAGTAAACTACCAAAATGACCCGCGTACTACTCCAGATTATCATATTTATCTCTGTACTATTGAAACAACTAATCTAACCTGCGTACTATTTATAAAATAATAAAAATAACCAAAATCATTAAAAAAGTTAAAGGAAGTTAATGCGCGTTGGTTTTCTAACAGATATTATTATTAAAAGTTTCAAATTTCCCCCATAACTTAACAGGCTCCTAACTTACTTAACGAAGTCCTAAAATGACTTATTTACCCTCATTTTATGCATATCGGATTTTCTAACCTATGCCCTAAGGGCATAGGATAATCATGGTAATTATGGTAATGCTATCAATTTTTATCAAAGTAAATTTCGTGAACTTCTGTTCAAACAATGTTTACCATTTTTTCCTCCTAAACTTTGGGCTTTTCCAAAAAAAAAAAAAAAAACTGATTTAATATTATTTCTCCTCGTTCATGAAAAAAAAACATTATTTCTTTTTGTTCTTTTTTCAACTCAAATAATTATACAGACGCTTTCTCTTCAAAAAAATGTCCATGCTTATTTTTCTTTTATAAATTCGTATCCGTTTTATAGATTTTAACTACTTAGCTCTCCCACTTTCACAATTCAACACTAATTTTTAATTCGTTTTTGGTATAATTTCCTTCGTCTTATAATAAATATTTCAACTTTACATTTGATGAAAATAAAACATTAGTTTAGAATAAGTTAACTACATGGTATTTTGTTTTTACACATTACTCCCTCCGTCCCAAAATACTTGTAGTTCTAGGATTTTCACACAAATTAAAAAAAGCAATAAATACATGTCTAATAGACTATATTACCCTTGAAATATTTCAAGTACCAAGGTAATTAATTGCTTTTAAAATGACAACTACCATCATAAATAAGGGCATATTTGACAAACAATATCAAAGATGTCTAGATAAAAGAAAAATTACAAATATTTTGGGATAAATTTCAACCCCTCAAACTACATGTATTTTTAGACGGAGGGAGTAATTTTTTATTTATAAAAGAATTAAAAATTGGAGTAGTTTTTTTTTTTTTTTTTTTTTTTTTTTTTTAATTAGGGAGATCAGTTGAATAGTATAATAGTGATATGAAACAATATTAGACATATAATAATCAGTTGGATACTATACTTGTACATTTTTTTTTTTTTTTTAACAAATACTCCCTCTGTCCCTCTTTAACTTACAAATTTTGGGTTGGGCACATTATTTAAGGAAAAAATGAAAAAGTTGATGTGTTGTGAGTGTAGATAGTTGAGTGGGAGATAGAAAGTAGGGTAGAGAATAGTAAGTGGATAATGGTTGTGAGTATGGCAAGTGAGTCCCATTATTTTAAAAGTATTAAAACATTTCTTTTTTGGGACTTTGTAGATTAAAGTGGGACAATCAAAATGGAAAATTTTATAGATTAAAGAGGGACGGAGGGAGTGTACATTTGTAATTGAATAAAAAAATATTGAGAGATAAACAATGTTGAATTAGGTACGGTTTAGGGATAGGCTAAAATTTAGGAGAAAAAAATGGCGAAAACTGATTTGGTGAAAGCTTCAGCTAATTTTCCTTAAATGAACTAACAACATTACTGTTTTGGTCAAATTTTGTAATTCAACTTCAAGGAATGAAAATTGGGTACAATGGAATAGAATTGCAAAGTAATTCAAGATCAAATGAACACGATATTTAACGAGGAAAGTCATTGAACAACTTGTTCGCCGGCATAAAACCTCAAAGATAGAATATTATTAGTGATGATGGAAGTACAATAAGATGAATAAGAATAATAGCTAAGAAAGTAGTGATTGTGCGCATGTGTGCATTACATAAATGGTGTAAACTATTTATACTAGAGGGATGAATCACAAACTAGCCAATTAAGCCATGATTTTCGGATGGTTAGTTGAAGGTTATCCCACGCCGCCGCTTGTATTTGATAATCAAGTCTCCTCTGTTGACTGAGTCTTTAATTAGGTCACGCCTCCTTTGATCGTGTTCCAAGGTTTGTGTGATCATTGCCTAAAAAATAGGAAGAAGTTTAACCTGCAAAATAAACGTGCGTGTATAATCAAGTTGTTGATGTCAGGATGCAGGATGACGAGACAAGTTGAAGTCTTCAAGATGCTGCATGAAATTTATCCCCAAACAATTGCCCCTAATTTTTGAATTTAAAAGAGAATTTTTAAAGTCAGAAATTGATTTTCGAAAACTGGCAGCTTATACGTGGACGGTGAGGGGACATTTTGTAGGAGTCTAGGGTCTAGGTACTTGAGTTGGGCTAGGAATCTAGAACCGTCTAATTTTCCCATTTAAGACGTCTCTTTAAGTTGATTTCTATCACTATTCCGTGGAGAGCTCTTCAAGAAAATCTCCGGTGAGTTTTTTTTTCCCGTTTTTCCTTGTTTTTTCTTGCTGCTGCGCCATGGTTGAAACTAAGGAGTCTGTCGATCAAAATAAGAAATTTCCCGAGGGTTTTAAGTGCTTAGGTTTTCTTGTTCATCCTGATGAATAAAAATTACTGTTTTCTCTTGCAAATCTTGAGTCTTTGAAAGATGCTTTTCCTCCTGGAGCGGTTTTTATGAACCCTCATCCCCTTCTTACTTCAGATTGTGTTTCACCTGAATGGGTTTGTTTTCTTGAGTACCCGTTCACTATTGGGTTGAAATTTCCCTTTTTCCCTCTCATAACTCGTTTTTTTGAAACCACCGGGCTTTTTTATACACAACTCATGCCTGTTGGGTGGAGGAATTTGGCCACTTTAGACAGATTGGGTGTCGAAACTGGATTGAGGGTTGGTTTAGAGGTATTAGCCTTTTGCTACGTCTTAAGATCTCATGGGTCTTCTAGGTATGGCTTTAGAGTGAAAAATAGGGCTTATAGCTTGGTATTGGCTTCCGTTGATAGAGACAGAGGTTGGAAGAACAGGTCTTTCTATGTTAAAAAAGAGAGTCTTGAGGGAGGTGATAAGTTGTCAAGCGAGTGGAAGGATGAAGGTAGGGTTTCTTTAAGAAGTCTATTTAATTTTGCGTAGCATAAACTAACTGATTCCTTTTTTGGTTTGCAGTTTCCAAGTTGGAGGAGCTATTTCCTAAACGGGAAGATACACTTAGGATAGTGGAGCAAGTGTGCGCCCTACCTGCAGTCGAGCGCAAATTTGTGCACCCTGCTGGAGAATCATCTTCTACTAACCCTGAGGAAGAGGAGGTTGAGAAGTCTGTTGAGTGTGAGCACAAGATGTCATCTGGTATTTATCTGTTGACCTATAACTTGAACTTGTTCAGTGGTTTTGGAATTCTTATTTCTTCAAGTTCTGTAGTTACTCGATCTCAATCTGGTTTCGGGGCTAAGGATTTGATGGCAATGGTCTGGGGCAAGGTGAAGGTAGAAGGTAGAAAACCACCAGTCCCCAAGATGGAAGCAGGGGAAGATAAGTCAACCAGGAAGAGGAAGAAAGCTAAGGAGATTGTGGATGTTGAGACTGCTGTACCAGTTGAGAAGATGTATGAGAAGAAGGTAAACTTTTGACTTAATCCGACTTAATTTGAGTTTTGTCTCATCTTGATTCTAACTTGGTTTTGTCAATAGGTGGTCAAGGCTGTTGGACTCTTGGTTAATGAGGTTCAGGTGTGGAAAGAGAAGGCAGAGGCCTCTTTCAAGAAAATATATGAAGCTGAAGAGAGGGCAAAGGCTGCTGAGAAGGAGTTAGATGAGAAGTATAGAGAGGTTAGAGATATGACCCTTAGGTTGGTGAAGACAAACCAAGATCATGCCAAGGAGCTGGAGCTCTTGCAAGGCCAGTGCATGACTGATGCTGCCAAGTCCTTATTTGAGATGAGGATTCAAATGATCAAAGAGCACCAAGCTGGCAAGCACTCTGCATGGAACCTGGAGGAAGAGTATGAAGCTCTGAAGAAAATTACTGGTGAAGCTGTTGATGGGGAAGAGGTCACTTCCAAGGTGCCAGTTGCTGACAAGGAGGAACATGTTGGAGAAAACCAAGAGAAGAAAGTCAAAAAATCCATCTGAAAGGTAAATTTCTTTGTCTGGTCTGTGCTGCAGGAAGTTAGTATCAAAAACAATTTCTTTTAATGTTTTTAATTTTTGTTTGAAAATAGAGGGAGTGTCCTCTAAGACAATTAGATAAATTTAGGATGTAATGGTTTTTGAACATGTTTGGACATGTTTCTGGTTGTTTTGTAGTTCTTTCCATGTCTTGTGACAGCATGGTTTGAACCTTTGGATATTTGACTTTGGTGGGATCGAAATGTTTGATCCCTTTTTGGTATTTTATAAGGAACAATGTTTAATTTTTCAATCGTAACTTGTAAGTTTGGATACTTAGAAAAAATCTTCGCGTATGTAATAGACTACAAATAGACTAGAATAGAAACTAGTAGAAGTTGTTGCATTAGCATGACTTGAAATATAGCAGTAGCAAGGTTCTAAAAAACGCTAGGTGGTCGCTAGGCGCCTAGGCGGGATCTAGGCGGGGCCGAGAATTTAGAAATAACTATAATATCCTAGACGGGACCTAGGCGTTTCATGAACGCCTAGCGCCTAGGCGGGGCCTAGGCGGCCTAGACGGGGGTCTTTTAGAACACTGAGCAGTAGTATAAAAGATGTAGCAAGTTGATGCTACTAGAAGTAATATAAATGGAAAGATGTTATAATCTTAAAACTTTGCGTTTTGGTAACATGTTAATTTTACAACCAGTTGTAAATAGCTTGAGTTCACAAATTGACTAAGTGAAAGGTGGTAATCAATATGTATAAAATACATTAGCCAACTTACAACTTGATCGAATGTAAAAAACTTGCGCACGGACGAAGGTGTATGAACCTTAAACTTAAGAAAGATGTATAATCTTTAAACCTTTGAAAGGTGTAAACATTTAAAACCTGAGTGTTAACTTTGAGAAAAGATGCATAAACTTTAACATTGAAGTGCTTACCTGTGGATTAGACAGATTGCACTTTCATCCAATTGTTTGTCAACAAGTTGACTCCTTTCATCTTGAACAGCTAGATTGTTAACTCAGCAAATCGTTTGAACATATTGAACATGTTGACCTAAGTTGGAATTTTGGATTGCCTTGCAAAACAAACACATGTTAGGGGTGGGTATTAGCTTAGCTAACATCCCTCCGATGCTTAAGTCAGTAAGTGTTCAACAAAGATAATCAAATTGAAATGACAGAATTGAAATAAAGCTAGTTAAATCATACCTGGTTTTTGGAATTGAATGGACAAGCTACAACTTACATATAATATGCTTTTAGATGGATTGCATTCCAGCTTCTTGGTATCCTGGTGCCATCCAAGGTGGTGAGCCAATATGCACCTTTACTAGCTTTTGCGTCAACTAGGTAGGGACCTTCCCACTTTGCTGCAAGTTTGCCTGCATTCAGTTCCCTTGTATTTTGAAATACTTTTCTAAGGACCATGTCTCCGACTTGAAACCTTCTAATCCGAACGTTCTTGTTGTAAGACTTAGCAATCCTCTGCTGGTTGGCCGCTATCCTGATTTTAGCTAGATCTCTGAGTTCATCAATGGTGTCAAGATCTTCTGCAAGTACAATCTGGTTGTCCTTTGGAGTTATTAAGCCATATCTTGCTGTTGGGATGTAGAATTCTACTGGAATTACAGCTTCAGTTCCAAACACCAAGGAGAAAGGAGTTTGGCCAGTTGCAGTCTTAGGAGTAGTTCTATCTGCCCATAATACCAGAGGTAATTCTTCAGCCCATCTTCCTTTTTTCTGATCAAGACGCTTTTTTAGGTTGTTCACGATCAACTTGTTGCTTGATTCTGCTTGACCATTAGCTTGAGGATGTACTGGTGTAGCCGTGATCAACTTGATTCCCCATCTTGTACAGAAATATTGAGTCTCCTTGCTGATGAATTGAGACCCATTATCACAAATAATCTCTGAAGGGACTCCAAACCTGCTGATGATGTTTATTTTTAAGAACGAAATTACTTCTTTGTCTCTAACTTGAACAAAAGCTTCAGCTTTGATCCACTACGAGAAATAATCTGTCATGTCAAGCATAAACACTTTGCCCCCAGGAGCCTTAGGGAATTTTCCAACAATATCCATCCCCCATTGCATGAAGGGCCAAGGTGACAAGATAGGGTGAAGAGGTTCAGCAGGTTGATGAAAGATGTTATTGTGTCTCTGACATGCGTCGCATTTCTGAACATATTTGATTGTATCCTGGCGCATAGTTGGTCAATAGTAACCTGTTCTCAATGCCTTAAAAGATAGTGACTTGCCCCCAGAATGGTTGCCACATTCACCTTCATGTAGCTCTCTTAGGAACTGTTCAGCTTGCTGGGGCTCCAAGCACCTCATGTATAAACCTGTAAATGACTTACGAAATACTACATTATCGATTAATATAAATCTTGATACCTTTATCCTGAAAGATTTTGCATTTTTGAGACCTTGTGGAACTTTCCCATCCTGCAGAAACTTTATTATGGGCAGTATCCAAGATATCATATCATTCGAGGAGCCAGCTGGTGTATCAGGTTGGTCATCAACTTGGTTCGTCTAAGGTTGGTCTATTGCCGGATGCAGGATGTGAATTATGGGTATGACATTTTTCAACATGCTCCTGCAACTTGATCGTAAGTTGGCCAATACGTCAGCTTCAGCATTTTCCTCCCTTGGGATTTGCTGGAAGGTAAATTCTTCAAATTGTCTAGCCAATGATTTAACATGCTGCAAGTAACTCGACATCCTGGTATGCTTGGCTATATAAGATCCATTGAAGTGGTTAACCAGCAATAAGGAATCACTATAAACATTAAGGAATTTAACATTTAGATTTAAAGCAGTATCCAAACCCATAATGAGGGCCTCATATTCAGTCTCATTATTTGTCGCCTTGAACTCGCAAGCCACAGCTTGAGGAATCAATTCTCCTTGAGGTAATCTCAAGATTATGCCCAAACCTTTGCCCCTTGCATTAGATGCTCCATCTGGATATAGTGTCCAGAATCTAGGGGAGTTTGAACCTTCAAGTTGTTGGACTTCGAGTTCAACTTCAGGTTGGAGGTTGGGACTGAAATCTGCCACAAAGTCAGCTAAAGCTTGTGACTTGATCGCAGTCCTTGCCTCATACTGGATGTCATACGTACTAAGTTGTACAGACCATTTTGCCATCCTGCCAGACATCTTAGGTTTTCTCATCACGTTCCTGATAGGATAGTTAGTCCTCACAATAATAGGATGAACTTCAAAATAATGGCGCAACTTAGTAGAAGTAGTTATGAGAGCAAGAATGAGTTTCTCAAGATGGGAGTACCTGGTTTCCGCATCTAGAAGAGACTTACTTACATAATAGGCAGGGAGTTGTGTACCATCTTGTTCTCTTACCAAGACCGCGCTGACTGCATTTTCTGAAACTGAGAGATACAGGTACAAAGCTTCACCTGTTTCTGGTTTGGATAGCAATGGTGGAGTAGCTAGATAGTCTTTAAGCTGGTTGAAGGCTACTTCATATTCTTTCGTCCACTGGAACAACTTGTTTTTTCTTAGCACGTCATAGAACAACTTGCACCTATCAGATGACTTGGAGATAAACCTGGTTAAAGTAGCAAACTTGCCAGTGAGCCTTTGTATATCCTTGATATTCTTTGGCGACTTCAAGTTGATGATGGCCTTAATCTGTTCTGGGCTCGCTTCAATGCCCCTCTTGGTCACCATTTAGCCGAGGAACTTTCCAGCCCTAACTCCAAAGTTGCACTTTGAAGGATTCAGTTTCATGTTGAACGCCTCTAGGATGTAAAACGCTTCCTTAAGATCTCGGGCATGATCTCCAATGCATTTGGATTTTACCACCATGTCATCAATATACAGCTCAATTGCCTTTCCAAGCTAATTCTTGAACATTATGTTTACCAACCTCTGATAAGTTGCCCCTGCATTCCTTAATCCGAAGGGCATCACAATAAAATAATAAATACCGTTTGGAGTAATAAACGCTGTATCTTCCTGATCTGAAAGCTCCATCTGGATTTGATGAAATCCTGAAGAAGCATCCATAAAAGTCAAAATCTCATGGCCCGCGGTAGCATCAAATAGAGAGTCAATGTGGGGTAAAGGGAACAGATCTTTTGGACATGCCTTGTTCAGGTCTGTAAAGTCTACACAGACTCGCCACTTGCCATTCTTTTTCTCAACAACAACCACATTGGCCAACCATCTAGGATAGTCAACCTCCCTGATCATCTTGGACTTCAACAACCTTTCCACCTCTTCTCTAATAATCTGGTTGCGCTCGTGAGCAAACTTCCTACGCTTCTGATGGATAGGCTTGGCATTTGGGTCAATGTTCAACTTGTGAGTAATAACATCTTTGCTGATTCCAGTCATATCTTCATGCTTCCAAGCAAAACACTGCAACCTATTCTTCAGGAATTCGATGATCTCATCTTCTATGTCAGGAGGTAAGTATGCCCCAATTAAAACCTTGACATTAGGATTAGAAGGATCAAGCTGCACCTCCTTGATATCGAATTTTACAGCTTCAAGTACATCCCGAGCCTTACGTTGTAATTGCTATGTCTGTCTAGGACTGCTTGCTGCCTTCATGGACACCTTGTAACACTCCTTAGCTGTATGTTGATCTCCTGACACCTTGACAACTCCCCAAGGTGTTGGAAACTTGAGGCACTGATGGTAAGTTGATGGCACATTATAGACACCCCATTTTGGACATTCATTTATGATCACACTACTTTTGTGTCTCGCCTTTAATTTGGGTTGAAACTCGTTAAGTTGGGCATGTTTCGTTAAGTTTCTGACTGACTCCGTTAGTCAGGGGCCAAAATGAACATTAAAACTACTGTAGAGGGCAAATAGTGAATTCCAGCACTGAGATGCCTCGTACAAGACATTGATGTCTCGTACGAGACATCCCCCTTGACAGTCGGGTTTTTGGTCAGTTTCCTTATTGATCTTAACCCCTTTTCTTGGCAAACACTTAAGCAATCCGGGAAAACCTATTGGACGATCCTAGAGTCCAAAAATACCTCTGTGAGAATCAAGTCTTGGATTCCCATCACAACTTACCTTCTTGGCCAAAACTCTAGGTCCAGAACCCCTATAAATATGGACGTTCTTGAACCAAAAAGCTCTAGAATCCTGATTCACCAAAAACCACTCCAAATCTGATCAAAGAGGTCCCTATAATCAGTCCCTCTTCCTCATCCATGAAATTTAAGCCTCCACAACATCATTCAAGACAAGTTTATTGGAGATTCAAGGCCTTTAGTCAAGGCCATCCATAGGATTCTTGAAGAACGCTTAGGTAAAACTCTTTATTTTTCTATCTTCTCATCTCCTTCTTTGTCTTTGAAGTAGTGTGATTCCATTAAAGGATCAGCCTAGAGCCTCTCCAATCCATGGAGATGGTCTCGAAGCCCATGATCCAACATCCCAAATAAATAAGCAATTATTTATTTGTTTGTTTTCTTTTAGTACATGAATGCATGATTTTGAAACAATGATGATGATTTCTTAGCAAGACCAATCCTAGATTGGGTGAATTGGGTGCTCCTTGACCTACCCAATTCATAACTTAACCCCCGAATCTAGATATCTCGGTCCGTGTTCCGACAACAACATGGTGTCGAGTATTAAACAATCAAAAAAGGGCACCTCGAAGTCACAAAAACAAAAACAAAAAACCCGCACGCAAGCACACATCTTTCACATTGTGGATCCAAGGCCTGCCCAGGATGATGTTGTAAGATGACTGACAATCTATGACACAGAACTTCTCTATGGAGTTAATCCCTTAAACATATACTGGGAAAGTAATCTCCCCAAATGTATGCTTCGTCTCACCACTGAATCCAACTAAGACTGTTAGGCCCAATTGCTATGAAAATAGGCTAGAGGGGGGTGTGAATAGCCTAATAAAACTTTTTCAAAGAAAACACTTTCAAAAGCAAAGTCACTAATCAGTTTGCAAACTATTATCAGTAAGCGCAGCGGAGAAGATATGACTAAGTTTAACTCACACAAAATCAGTATGAAAAGGTTTTGAGAGCTTGGTTTAAACACAAAGTGATTACAAAAATTTCAATGCGGTTTCAAGAGATTGGTCAAAGGAAATAACAATGAATCAGTATGTATGATAACGAGTTGCTGGTGATAGGTTTCTAAACCGGCAAGATCAAAACAGAGATAAAGTAAATGCAAGGGGACACAAGTATTTGGAGAGGTTCACAATGTAAATACTGCTACGTCCTCTACCAAGTTTGGTTATAACTTTGATTTGGGTTAAGTGCACTATTAGCTTTCTCTAGTCTATTACAAGCGCGGCTTTGCCGGTTACAAAGACCTAAACTCTAGAGATCACTAATGGATCGTGATACAAAATCTGACCAAGTGTTTTTGAGGGGAAAGTCCAAAGAAATTATCTCACTGAGGTGGGTGTGTGAAAAACTCAAACAATGTATTCCTCAAATAATCTAGATCGGGAATACTGACAATGTTGATGAGTTTGTGCACAAGTGTATGTCCTATTAAATGTCTAATAATTTATGGGACATGGAATGTTTGAGCTTTAATGCTTCAAAATAATTTAACTCTCTTCAATGCACCAACCCTCTTTAATGCTCCGAGTCCTCTATTTATAGGAGGAGTAAATGACTTGAGTCTTGGAGAAGAAGGTTTACAATTTGAATATCCAGCCGGTTAGGTGAAGAGCATTAAATGCGATATCTTTTGCATTAATGGCGGGGATTTGAAGTACACGCATGCCTGGAAAAGTCTGATGGGTAAAGACCCCTTTGTCTCAACCGGTTACCTGCAAAAAGAAACTAGGGACAGAGTAGATCTAAAAATAGCTCGGTGTTAGACTGGCACAAAAACCGTAGTAGAGACAGATAGCAATTATCAGAAAGACAGTACAAAATCAATTGGTAAAGTCAACTAAGGTAGAACGATGTAACCTGAAGATATTCAAGTGAAGAATATCTTGAGTTGACTACCAATAACTTTAGTTTGTCCTTACTGATCGTAGAGTTGCCGGTAACTTGTATTATACACTGAGTAGTTCCTTGATCGGCAACTTGAGTGCTGGTCTGCTGATATGTTTTGTCCTCTAGCTGGTTTGTCTTGGAATGAAGAGTTGTAATACACCTGTGCTGGTCACTAGGAATCCTAAAGATATCATAAAGATACAAAATAAAAATTGGGGGATCCTAAGTGTTAACTATGATTGGGATTAAGCAATTCTAAGTCCTATACATATATTTGAACAACAAAGACAGATGAACTCTTAGTCACATTCTCAAGTGGAATCCCCATTTCTTTCAAACGATCAGTTGTCAAGATGTTAACTGAACTCCCATTATCGATCAGGATGTGCCTCACCAAACAGTTTGTAACCTGGAGGCTCACGACCAAGGAATCATGATGTGGATCCTGGATGGTGACCCTATCATCTTCATCAAAAGATATCTTCTGACCCTTATCCTTGTTGACAGATCTTGATGGCAAATAGGACCTGTCCTCCTTTCCATCGGCAGCACGATGCTTTGCAGCTGAATAGGTTATTCTACAGATATCTGAGCCACCACTAATCATGTTGACTACTCTGGTTGGAGGTGGATGAGGTGGTGGATTATCAACTTGCTTCTCCTATTGTCTGCACGATCTTCAGTACGTCCACGCCTTCTTCCAAGCAAATCCTTGAAGAGACCTTTGGACAACAAGTAGCTGATCTCTTTCCTGAGTGCAATACAGTTTTCAGTAGTATGCCCAAAATCTTCAAGATAGGCGCACCACTGTGAGGATCCTCCCCCTTGGGGCGAAACGAGGGGTTCATTTCGAGGAAGAAAAGCCAAACACGTGTAACTTCACAAACTTAACGGAGTCGCCACATTTGTTAACTTTTAACCCAACAAATAAAAATGGTTAGAGATTTATGAGTTCGGAGGTCAGGTTATGGCTTGGGAAGAGTTTCACGTCACCCAAGACGCCTCGAACAAAGCCGAGTCTCCCTATGTTTGTTAACGAAAAGTGTATATGTGTGTGTGTGTATTTCGAAAACGGGAGAAACTGACTTTAACAGAAAATAGTTAGGATTTTAACAGAAAAGGGGGTTCTTTTGTAAACATTCTGGATTAAAGGGGAACTAGACTGAAAGATTCCCCTGGACAAACTAGCCGTACGGCTAGAGGGGGTCTTCCTGGGAATTTTAACAGATTCCCAGGAATCAGTCCAGTTCCATACAGAAATAGAGCATTCTGTCTAAAACTGGGCTGTTTGATCATTTCCAGCCATTCTTTTATAACAAAACACAAATTAAATCATCCCTATGTCATTAATCACTAGATTAGACACCAAAACAAGAATTTTGGATGTGATTAAGACAATTATTGGGGAATTATTAAGAAAAGGTGATGAAAGTGGCCTTTGAGCCAAGATAGCCATTTTCATGAGTAAAGATTCAAACTTTACCATCAAAATGGGATCTTTACACAAGATTAAACCTTTCAGGATAACAAAATGACATAAAGATTGAACCTTTATGACCCAAATGTGGGAATTTAGGCTAAATCAAGGTTGGGATGATAAAGATTGGAACTTTATCACCCAACATGATCATCATGGCCAAGTACAACATAAAGATACATGCTTTCACCATGAAAATGGATCATCAAGCTATTTAAAGGAAAGAAATTAACAAAACATGATCTTCTTTAGGTTTTATCCCTTTTTCACATACTTGGATGTGAGGGCACCTTGAATCATTTCATGATTTGGTTCCAAGATACATAACAAGAATATAAGGTGCTTGAAGGACAAGACTTGTAATATAAGAGGTGCATGACAAGGGCAAGACTTGCAATACAAAAGGTGCTTGACAAAGGCAAGGCTTAAAATACAAGTAAATAAACAATATGAGCAAGAACAAAAGAGTTTGAGATGGAGAGAAGATGGGGAGAATGAGGCTTCACCTATGGTGGTTATGGCCTATCTTCCTCTCTTTTCACTCAAATATTTGATGGTGTTTCACTCAGGCTGAATTCCTGCAGAGTTTCACCTACAAAACTATATTTCTCCCCCCTGAAATGATCAGCAAGGGTCTCAATTTATAAGGACTGAAGGTGCCTAAACCAGCCGTACGGCTAGGCCCTTCTCGCGTCCAAACCATCCGTACGGCTCATCATGGCGAGCTTCTAGATTTTTCCAATTTTAATTCCAGAGTAGTCCTGGAACTTTCAGTTTATCCTAGTGAGGTCCCAGCCCATCAGTTTATCCCTGAATGGTGCTAAGAGTTCCTCTAAGGTTGGTCAATTTCAGATTGGGGTACTTACAGAGCCCCTCGGCAACGTCGCTTTGGAAAAGTGGGGTTGTCGATAAAAATAAGCATCCCAATCTGATGGGAGGACGGCTTGACCGATTTTGGTTTACATGGCTAGACCTAAAGGTATAGGATTCCTACGTATCCCGTTTGTGGGGAATCAAGCCTAATGTAGTTCAGAAAAGGAGAGAAGTTTTGAGGTTATCCAAACCTAAGGGCTAGGCGGATATCAGTCATCATTTCCTAGGGGAACAAGCATGACTCTTGGCGAGTTCAGAGGCAGGACAAGGTCAACTTGGCTCTAGGAAGAGGGTTGACTTGCACAAGGAAGCTTGACCCTTGGGGTCAGAGGCGGGACATGGTCAACTTGGATCTATAGAGAGGGTTAACTTACATAAGGAAGCATGACTCTCGGGGTCAGAGGCGTGACATGGTCAACTTGGCTCTATGGAGAGGGTTGACTTACATAAGGAAGCATGACTCTCGGGGTCAGAGGCGGGACATGGTTAACTTGGCTCTATGGGGAGGGTTGAGTTACACAAGGAAGCGTGACCCTCGGGGTCAGAGGCGGGACATGGTCAACTTGGCTCTATAGAGAGGGTTGACTTACATAAGGAAGCATGACTCTCGGGGTTAGAGGCGGGAAATGGTCAACTTGGCTCTATGGAGAGGGTTGACTTACAAGGATGGTCTTACGTCATTTTGGACTGCTGAGGATAAGGACCTCAACCTATAATGACTATTCCGAGTCAAGGCTTGGTCAACTCCATCTTTGGAGAGTTTGACCGGAAAATTGGTCTTACGTCCGACTAAGGACTGCCGGGACAGAGGCTTCAGCCTATAATAACTATTCTGAGTCAAGGCTTGGTAAACTCCATCTTTGGGGAGTTTGACTAGAAAACTGGTCTTACGTCTGACTAAGGACTGCCGGGATAGAGCCTTCAACCTATAATGACTATTCTGAGTCAAGGCTTGGTCAACTCCATCTTTGGGGAGTTTGACCGGAAAACTGGTCTTACGTCCTACTAAGGACTTCCGGGACAAAGGCTTCAACCTATAATGACTATTCTGAGTCAAGGCTTGGTCAACTCCATCTTTGGGGAGTTTGACCGGAAAACTGGTCTTACGTTCGACTAAGGACTGCCGGGACAAAGGCTTCAACCTAAGAGTTTACTGGGCTTATGTCAAGGACGACCTAATGTTATGCTGGGGATGAGGTTTTGCTCATGCTAGGCAAAGAACGGGCTTACAAACTGCCGGGAAATGTGATTTTCTCACCGATTTTAAGGTATTCTCACATCAAGCAATTTTCACAAATTTTATTGGGCTTACGTCAAAGACTGCCGGGAGATAATCCTCACAAATTTACTGGGCTTATGTTAAGGACGGGCGTATATTCTTACAAGGGAGCCTAATTATTTTCTAAGCCAAGAATCATGTTTGCATGAGCCAAAGGAGGGAAAATATCTGGGGTATTTATTATATGGTTGGGATGGGGTTTTGAATGAGGGGGTCATAAAGCCAATCTACCAACAAGAAATCATAAATTATGTCAGGGCCAAAGTAGCCGTACGGCTAAGGAAGTGGGTGCCTTTTTTCCATCAAATTTTATTCTGGGTCTGGTCATCTCCTTAAGTGCCTTAGCCTGATGTCCAGAGGCAATTCATTTTCTTTGTCCTTCGAGGTTTTTCCTTCCATGGAGTCTTTTCTTATGGAGAAACCACCAAAATTGTCTAAGGTTGATCAATAATGCTTTGAAGGCAATCTTAGGCTTTGGATGAGGCATCATATGAGGGAGAACAAGGATATTTTTCAAGCCAAGTTTGGGCTTAGATCCCTTTGATCTCTCAAAGAATTTATCCCAGATTTTGAGCTTTTGAGAGCCGCTGCATCTTTTTGGGATATCAGAAGACATGTTTATTGCTTTTCTTTCAACAAAATCCCTCTGACTTATGAGGATTTCAAGGCTCTGGTGGGGGGCGTGGACACGGAAGTCATTGCTCTCCCTTCGGTTAATGACACGATGTGTGTTGAAAGGTTGGACACTCTTCTTGGTATTCCTTTAGAAGATCCCAATGCATGGTCCTTAATCATATTTTCATTGACATCTCTGACCTTCCCGAGAGATTCATAGATCGGACCGATGAGTTTTCCTGGAATGCCTTTGGGTTGTGCATCCTTGCCTTCTTCCACATGGTTAGTTCTAAAGGCACATGTCACAGGGTTCTGTTGAGTATTCTTGAGGAATGCCTCATGGGAAAAGACATCGTCCCTTTGATCTTAGGTGAAACCTTTCATGGTATAGACCGTTTGGCTTTGGGTGATGGTTTCATGCGCGGTGGTAGCCCCGCTCTTCTCAAGGAGAGGTTAATGGCCGTGCCCGAGGCTCCTCTTTCTCACAGTGGTCCTACTCTTTGAGAGGCATTCCTTTGGATTTTTCTCAGGGTGATTGGGAGGCGTACATGGTTCATCTCTAGATTTCACAGATTCGTTGGTGGGTCCCACACTGGAGTATTAGCTCCATGAGAGAGTATCAGGATGATTCCCCTATTGTTCAGGTGCCGGGACTCTTGGGGTCATCCTTCTACACCCCTTCGTTGGTTCGCAGGCAGTTCGGATTATTGAAAACTCCTTTGTTTGAGTGGTTGGGTGTCAATCCGGAGCATTTGAGACCCCCATCACTATCTATATGGGATCCTTCCATCATCTTATTCCTTACCCGGTCATGGGTGTATTCCCTCTTTCCGGCTCGGGTACTTCTCAGGTGTGTGGCTAGCACGGTTTTGACCACAGTTTACTTGGATTAGTATGAACAGACCATGGGGAAGACTCAGAGGCTTATAGAGGAAAGGCGTGAGGCCATTCTTGGAGGTGATTGTGACGCTAGTAGGGTTTTGAGGAAGGCCAAGGCCGTGGTGAGTGCCCACAACCGGACTGGGGACGTCGTTGAAGACTATCAAATCTTAGCTGAAAGGAGGATGGCTGTGGTGCCTAAACTCGAGGCATGGATGGAGGATCTCTGGGATAAGGCGGTAGTTGACATGGCTTTAAGGGAAACTGGGCTTGTAGGAGATAATGGGAGGGAAACCGAGCTTAGGAGAAGAGAGATCGAGATTTTTGATGTGAAGAAGAAGAAAACTCGGTGGAGCCAAAAGAAGGGGCGGAGAGGCGAGGAGTAATGATGATTCCTACTGTCTAAGTATTCAACTATTTTCATTGTAGACACATTAGTTCGGTTAAGTGTTTTATTTATGTTTTTAGCATGTCATTGAGTCGAGAGTAGACCGTGCTTGAACTCATCAAAGAAGTGTTTTAACCGTGGTGGCAGTGGTTATTTATCATGAAGTTTCCTTTAAGAACCAAATTTGAATTTTATTCATTTTTGAGACCGGACCAATTATTGGCTGCATACGTTCCCCTTTTACAAATAGGACTAAGGGGCTCAGGTCATCGTAGTTCATTTTTCATGATTCATGGTGCGACCCTGTTTTTTCCCTAGACCGCCCAAACGGGTTTTCAATCTAGGTGGGTATATTCTTTTAGCACTCATTTTTTTATAAACGAAGTATCGACGGAGCTTGTCGCTATTTACCGGGTGCATGAAAAGGTTGCCATCCAAATCTTCAAGTCTCATTGCTCCTCCTGAGAAAACCTCTTGTACCACGAAGGGACCGATCCATATGGGTTCCCACTTTCCATCTGGATTAGACATTCCCGGGGGTTTTTCTTTGAGAACCAGGTCTCCTACCCGAATTTTTTGGGGCTTCACCTTTTTATCAAAGGCTCGTGCCATTCTCCCTTGGTAGGCACGGATGTATTCCATGGCTTTCAAGCGGCGTTCATCTAGCAAGGCCAATTCATCGTGCCGGCTTTGGAGCCAATCTACCTCATGAATTTGATTTTCCAGCAAAACCCTTAGAGATGGTACCTCCAACTCCGCCGGAAGCATGGCCTCCATCCCATAATTTAGAGCAAAAGGAGTTTCCCTGGTGGCGGTCCTGACTGAAGTCCGGTAGCCCCATAACGCTAGATGTAGCTTCTCGGGCCAATCCCTACCCCGTGTTGCCATCCTCTTGATGATCCTTTCAAGTGTTTTGTTAGCGGCTTCTACCGCTCCATTGGTTTGAGGCCTATAAGGGGAGGACTTGTGGCGGGTGACTCAAAATTCCCCTAACAGTCGATCACATTTGCTCTCAAAGTGCGAGCCATTATCAGTAATGACCTCATTCGGGACTCCATAATGGAACATAATGTTTTCCTTCATAAATTCCGCGACCTTCTTTGTGTTGGTCCCAAAGGGCAACAAGGGTATGAAAAATAGCTAGAGGGGGGGGGTGAATAGCTGTTTTAAAATTCTTTTCGTACCCTTGAAAAACTCAATTGCTAATGCGCACTTTATCAAGTAAGCGTTATGAAATGCGCCTAAGTGAGTGAGTGAAATGCACAGCGGAATTTAGTAATGAAAATAGGCGCAAAGTGATAAAGGGAGCGCAACACACACACTAAGTATTTTGGCTCAAAGTGAGTGAAATAAGGAACTAAGGCAAATGATATAACAAACACAACACAATTCAGTTCAAACAATCTACAATGAGTAAACAAGCAAGTAGTGAGTGAAAATAATGACTTGAAAGAAATAACAAGATAATAACACAAGCTATTTGGAGAGGTTCGATCAATGAAAGATCTACGTCCTCTACCAAGATGGTTAGTCTTGGATTTCTAATCGAGATCTTATATAATGAGTGAGTGTTACAAATTACAATGTTTGAGCTTATACACTAACTCAAGATCTATTACTATGAAAGAACAGATCCAAAACAATAACCGGTGTATCTCTAAAAGATGAATCTAAATGATCAATCTTAAGAGGTGCGTGTGTGTTCTTAGTATCAAGGCTCTTTAGATCTTTGAGATGGAGAGCACAAGAAACTAAAGTGTTAAGGCTTTGAAGATCTGGGCTAAGGATGAAGGTATGAAGATGTTCTTGAGAAATCTGGAAAAACGAAGGCAATCTTCAAATCTTCAACAAATGCTTTGAGAGAGAAATTCTTGAAATTCTTAGCAAAACTCAGCAACTTCAAAATGTTGAAGTTATGGGGTATTTATAGTGAACTTCAAAAAACTAGCCGTTGGAAATCTTTGTGGATAAGATGAGCTGTCGCTCGTTGATTGGAGCATGCATATATTATAGCCATTTTGACACTCAACATAAATGTGACCGTTATGGACACGTGTCAATAGATTGGGCGTATATGCATCTTTTAACCACCGTTGGATCATTGGCGTAATTTGAATTCTCTTCAAGTCTTCGAGTCTTCATTAAATCACTGAGTGTAAAATCAACCATGATGAGGCGCGTTGAGCCATTAGAGCGCATGGTCCATTTGAGGCGCGTAACAACACGCGTGGATCTTTGAGGCGCGAGGCTATATGCGCGCGCGCTGAAAGGCGCATGGCGCATAGCATAAAGGGGCGCATAGGCGCGTGGCTCAAACTGAACTTGTGATTTATCTTGAATCTTGATCTTCTTGCCCTATTTCTAAGCCTATTCTATAACAATGGACAACTTAAAAAATGAAGTATAAATACTTCTTACATGTGGGTCTAAAGTCCATGAAATAAAACTTAGGTGATGGATCAATCAAATCTAATAAATCCTAATACATTAAAAACTAAGATATGTGTGGGCATACCCAACAATCTCCCCCTATTTGATTGATGCCATTACCTACTATATCAATGACAAACATTATGCTTGATAAAAACATGTCCAAATGAATGAAATTGGTAAATCATGTCTCAAGTTAATGTACACACTAGTCCAAGATATAGATTCCTAATCTATTCCAATAAGAATAAAGAGTTACATATGGAAAGATAGGAACAACAGTTTAACACATTCAAGATGATATATGATTTTCAGTTTTAAAATGTGTTTAAACCAAGTTTAAACTTAATGCATGAAAGTATGAAACAATTCAATATGATGCATATGAATTTAAACAATATTCATTGTTCTACAAACAAGGAGTTTGAGTGAACAAGGTTTGATAATAAGTGATGCATTGTTCTTATTAAAACTTGGGAAGTAGGAGTTACAAGTTACAAGTTTCGAATAGAACAAGGACAAAAGATGTGCTAAAACAAGTAAGCACTAAAAACACTATCTTCAAAAGGGATTTACAAAAAAAATTCTTACAATCAAAGAAAACTAATGATTAGGAGGCGCGTCATCTTCCTTCAAACCTTCTTCAATTTCAGAAACGGAGCGCTGGATTTGTTTAGAAAGTTGATAGGCGCGGTTCACTAAACCATGAGTGTCTGTGACGCCGTCTCTGAGGTAGCGCAAATGACCAACATTAATGTTTTGATATTCATCAATGGTGCGTTGAGTAATGGCTTGCTGATGAGCGACGTTTTCTGCAACGTTCTGAAAGTTAGCCTCAATAGCAGCCTGCGCTGAAACAATGTCAGAGGAAATCCTATCTGAGCGCCTGTCTGCGCTGGAGTGTGCGGCGTTGAAGTGAGTGACAACTAACTCTTTCAAAACATCAATCTTTGAAAGCAGGGAGTTAATGTCAACAGGCGCGCTGGGAGCAGAGCTTGAAGAGGGCGCAGGAGTTTCAGGAGCTGGAGGCGCAGGAGTTTCAGAAGCTTTGGGTTCTGCGCCAGGATCAGCACCATACACAGTTAAACTTAGGATTTCTAGCTCATCCTTAACTTCCTTGAGTTTATCAACCACACTCAGCAATTTTTGGCTATCTCCAGCCACCATTTCAAACAACTTCCTTATATCACCCGCTATGTTCAACTCTACCTCCCTTATAGCATTAATGAAATCTTGGCCATCAGTGAGTTTAATGCCACCATCTATGCGCTCATGAAGGGAGGCAAGAGTGCCTTTGAAGAGCTCATTCATTTGATCAATAGCGTCATTCCATTGTTGAGGAGTCAGGAAATGTTTGTCCTTGATGTTGGCATCTATGCGCTTTATCTCCCCCTTAATGGCAGCAATCTCATCAGCCTGCTGGGTAAGCATTGAAGTATGAAGCTCCAACTGTGAGTTCATTTGAGACTGGCCTTGCTGGAGTTGCTTTAGAAGAGAAATAACCACACTCATATCAGGAGTGGGAGGAGGAGGCGCAGGAGTAGAGGGGCGCGGAGTAGGAGCGCGGGGAGGAGATGGAATATATTCTGCGCTTGAAGAAATTTCTTCAGGATGAGGCGCAGGAGCCTTTGGGCGCACAGATGATGGTTTGCGCCTTAACTGATCTGGCTCCCCCTGAGCTTGATCCTCAATATCTTCACCAAATAAATCTGCAGAAATTTTATCTCTGACTTGTTGACGATCAAAAGGTGTTTGAGTAGGCGCATGAACGGTTGGAGGCGCATCATGGGCAGGCGCGCGTGCATCAGCGCTAGATCCTGCGCCTTTGCGCCTTTCAGATTTAGATAAATCAGCAGCCTGTTTCAATCTGAATTCTTCATCTCTTTTTAACTGCGCTTCCAGTCTACTGGCTTCTTTAGCGCGTTTCAGCTCCTTTTCTTCTTCAGTGCCCGTTCTGGGGCGCTTAGCAGGTCTGCTTGGTTCTTCAGCAATCCCTTTGCCTTTGCCTTTCACTGCGCCAGGAATATGTTCTGCGCGTGGCGCTACTGCAGCTTCTTCTTCACCATCTGCGCCAGCTGCTTCTTCATCTGACTCAGTGGCTTCATCTACCAACTGAGCGCCTTTCACCCTTGGCGCGCGCTTGGCCATGCGCTTTCTGCGCCTCTTCATCACTAAACTGTCCTTACCAAAAACAGGGACATCAGTGGTCTGGTAGGCTGGGTTCTCAGCAAGAAAATTTGCAAGCGCAGGGTAGGAGAGGAAGATTTTAGTGAGAATACGGCAGTGAGTCTTGAACTTTGTCTTGCCGTCAGCTTTGTTTTTATTGTACTTGTCAATCTGGTCCTGAAGATTAGTAAATAAGATCTGAGGCCAGTTGAGGATGGTTTTTGCCATGATGGCAGCTGTGAATTCCCACTGCTCCATAGTAAATCTGTTGACATTTCCAGTTTTGAAGATAATGGAAGTGCCAACCAGATGCGCAATATGCGCCAATAATCACCACCATCTCTAATTTCCACCGTTTTGATATTGTTTTGAAGCGTAGGAATACGAAGAAGGGAACGCGCCATAATGTTTTGAGCGGCGGCTGAATAGGAATTGACTTTGCCAGCTACACCCAAGGGGCCAGTTTTGTTGAAGTTGACAACGTTCTTTATAGTGCCGGCAGACATGGTTATCTCAACGTCTTGAACTACTGCGCGAATGCGATAGCGCACCATTCCTTCAATGTCTGTTGGAATTTCTACAAATTCTGCTGTAGAGAAAAATTCATCAACGAGGAGCGGAGAGTAGAAAGGTTGCTCCAGAGTGAACAAAGGGAGAAGACCAGCCAGTCTGATATAATCCATAATTTCAACACCCATAGGGTCAGCAGATAGCTCGTTCAAATCAAATGTTTCACCAGGTCTGAAGTTAGATAGATCCTGACAAATTAAACATTTAAAGGAATTAGTGTGAATTACGCGCATAGAAGCATAAATAAGCAAAGTGTATACCAGGCGCATGAAATTTGAGGCGCATAGAATAATTAGGCGCAAAGAGTCATAGGAACATAAGAGAGAACAATGAATCTAGGCGCATAATTATGGTAGGTGCATGAAATTTATGAGGCGCAGAGAAATACAAGGCGCATATTTAAGGTTCTATGAAATATACTAAGAAAAGTTTGAACATAAGAATTGACTAAGTATGAATTGGGGCGCATAATAAGTGTAGGCGCATAATGATATTAGGCGCATAAAGGATTGAGGCGCAAACGCATGTGAGCGCGAGAATCTCTTTGAGGCGCATAATGTCAATGTGCGCATAATCATACTAGGCGCATGAATTCATATATAGGCGCATTACTTATGTAGAAATGTAAACTGAGTATAAAAACACACAAACACATGCAAACATACATATGCAATTTTTCAGAATCAAAAAGTGAAAATTTTGAAAAACAAGTTTTGAAAATTTATGAGACCCAAGTCAAGCAGAAATAATGAAGAACACGAAGAACATGTCTTGAATGCTCGAAGAACACCAAGAACACATAATTCGTGAAACTTCACCAAATCAAGCATACAATATATCAAAATGACCGCACGAAGACAAGGATAACAAATATGTAAATCAAAACAAGTAAAAATCAACACCGAATCCAAAAAAAATGGATTCAAAGATCTTAAAAGCCGAAAAGTCGAAAATGGTGATTTTTCAGATTCGCACCAAATAGCGAATTGATCGTTGAAAAAGTTAGTTATAAAGACTCGAAATTGCAAAACGAACATAACCTAACGAACGATTTTGAAAACGGATCACCGAAGCAAGATTAATCAAGAAAAATGGGCATTCGGGTTTTTTGAAAAAGACGAACACAGGAAAAAAAATTCAGAAATTTAAAGAGTTTAAGAGTTAGAATTCATTACCATTTCGTCTTGGGTAGATTTTGTAGCTTTCTTCGGACCCATTAACGATATATATAAGAAAAAATAGAGAAACGAAAGAGAGAGAGAGAGAGAGAGACGGAGAGACTGGGAGAGAGAGAGAGTGTAGGGAGGTGCAGAGAGATGAGGGAGTTGGTGAGAAAGAGAGAGAGAGAAGGGAAGTGTATATATAGGTTGGGAAAAAAAATTGCACTGATATGGAAATAATACTGTCAAAAATTTAAAAAGATGGAAAGTTGAAAGGATGTGTATTTATGAGGGATTTTGAAAAACGGCGGCTCATCATGACATGTGTAAGGCGCATTAATGAGGGATATATGGATTTGAAGGGCATTAAATGCAGAATGACATAAAGAGTCATGATGTGACATATTGGGTAAAAGAAAAAACTGCTCCACTATCCCTTTAGTTGTATGAGCAATTTTGACTAATTTTGCACAAACCCCAAAAACATCTATTTTGGTGTAAGTTTGGGGTGCAAGAAATAAATCCCCAGAAAATAAAATTTTTGAAAAGCGTAAAACGAGGGAAAAATTTAATTGCACAAGTACCCTTGAACAATTAATGGAATGTCAAAAGACATAAATTCCTATAATAAATGAACAGAATGAACATACCTGGTACTTGTGTATTTAATACGTTCAATCATTGAAATTGAATTTTGAGAAATGATTGAGCCGCAATAGTTAATGCGCGCATGAAGGAGCGCGTTACCTTAACAGGGCGCATACTCATCTAGGCGCGCAAAATGACTTAAGAGGCATTGAATGCTAGGCGCGCGCTAGAATTTGGCGCGCAAAGAGTTGAGCGCGCAGAAGTATTAGGCGCGCATAGTTTCCTTGAAACTTTGAAAAATTGATTTAATCATTTGTACCTAATATACTCATAATTCAACATAACCATAAAATCATTAGTATTGACAAAACTATATTGAATTTAGTTGAGTTCAAGCATACCCATTTCGCCTCTCAAAAATATGAACCGTTTCGCGTCGAGTGCTTTCGTTAGAATGTCGGCGATTTGATAGTCGGTTCCCACGTGTTCCAAATGTATATTGCCTTTCTCCACGTGGTCTTTGAGGAAGTGATATTTGATGTCGATGTGCTTGGTCTTTGAGTGCATGACAGGATTTTCAGAAACTGCAATTGTTGATGTATTGTCGCAGTAGATGGGACAATTTTCTTCGATGATATCATAGTCCACCAATTGCTGCTTCATCCAGAGTATTTGGCAACAACAACTTCCCGCAGCGATATATTCGGCTTCGGTTGTTGAAACAGACACAGAAGCTTGTTTCTTACTTGCCCATGACACAAGTCTATATCCGAGGAAATGACAAGTGCCACTTGTGCTTTTCCTATCAATTGTGCACGCTGCATAATCCGCATCTGAGTAACCTACAAGTTTAAAGTTCGAATCTTTGGTGTACCAAAGTCCAAGGTTAACAGTGCCAGAGAGATATCTTATAATACGTTTCACAGCAATTAAGTGTGCTTCTCTAGGGTCGGATTGATAGCGAGCACAAACACAAACACTAAACATAATATCGGGCCTACTAGCAGTAAGATAAAGGAGTGAGCCAATCATACCTCGATAGAGCGTTTGATCAACACGTTTACCTTTTAGATCTTTGTCGAGTTTGTTGCCTGTGGCCATTGGAGTATCGTATGCTTTAGCGTTCTCAAGTCCAAACTTCTTGATTAAGTCATTTGTGTATTTGGCTTGATTGATAAATATGCCTTCACTCATTTGCTTGATTTGAAGCCCGAGGAAGAATGTGAGTTCTCCCATCATGCTCATTTCAAACTTGCTCTTCATTAGTTTCTCAAAACGCTTGCACAACAATTCATTAGTTGAACCAAATATAATATCATCAACATAAATTTGAACAAGTAATTTATGACCATTATGTTTGGCAATGAAAAGAGTTGTATCGATTTTACCGCGAGTGAAGCCTTTTTCGATGAGAAACTTGGATAGTGTATCATACCATGCTCTTGGTGCTTGTTTGAGTCCATACAAAGCTTTCTGGAGTTTGTACACATGATTTGGAAATTGTGAATCTTCAAACCCAGGTGGTTGAGCCACATAGACTTGTTCTTGGAGTTCACCATTTAGAAACGCGCTCTTCACATCCATTTGATATAACTTGAAGTTCTTGTGAGCGGCGTAAGCTAGAAATAATCTGATAGCTTCAAGTCTTGCTACGGGCGCAAAAGTTTCATCGTAATCAATTCCTTCTTCTTGCCTATAGCCTTGTGCAACCAATCTTGCTTTGTTTCTCGTGATGGTTCCATTCTCGTCCATCTTGTTCCTGAACACCCATTTTGTACCAATCACTCCATGATCATTTGGTCTTTGAACTAGAGTCCAAACCTTACATCGTTCAAATTGATTGAGTTCTTCTTGCATTGCAACAACCCAATTAGGATCTTGGAGCGCTTCATCAGCCTTCTTCGGTTCAATTTGAGAGATAAAAGCAGTGTAAGCATCAAAGTTTGTAGCTCTCCTTGTACGAACACCAACTTGTAGATCACCGATGATATTAGCAATTGGGTGACCTCTAACTTCACGAATTTCAGGAGGTAAGTTAGGTTGAGTTGTAGTAATTTGAAGGTTTTCAATTGGTACATCTTCACCAGATTCAAAGTCATTGAAATTTGGGGGTTGAACTGGCTCAGAATTGAAATTTGGGTTAACACCAGATGCAGCAGTAGAAATAGGCGCGTAAGAGGAATCATGAGGCGCATCATTTGAGTGAGGCGCAATAGAGGATTCAACAGGCGCATAATGCATTGAATTAGGCGCATTTGATGTAGATGGATTTCCTTGTGTTGATAGATTCTGATCTTGAGTGGGCGCAACATAAATAGGAGCACCTGTATCATTTAGCTTAATAGAATCATCAGCAACATTTGGAGCCAAATGTGGCTCAAGGAGAGAATGTTCATCAAATGTAACATGTACAGATTCAACTATCACTAATGTGGTTCTATTAAAAACACGAAAAGCTTTAGAGTGTTTGGCATACCCAACAAAAATACCTTCGTCGGCTTTGGCATCGAATTTACCTCTATGTTCGTTTCCGTTGTAGAGGATATAACATTTGCAACCAAATATCTTGAAGAATGCAATGTTGGGAGTTCTACCACGCCAAAGTTCATACGGAGTCTTGTTGTGAAGTTTGTTGATGAGGGAACGATTTTGAGTAAAACATGCGGTGTTGATAGCTTCTTCCCAAAAGTACTTAGGCAATTTAGCTTCAGCTATCATCGTCTTTCCCGCTTCAATCAACGTTCTATTCTTTCGTTCAACAACGCCATTTTGTTGAGGGACTCCGGCGGTTGAAAAGTTGTGATCTATCCCATGATCTTCACAATATCGAGCAACACCGTTGTTCTTGAATTCTGTTCCATTGTCGGATCGAACACTAACGATGTCATCTTCTTTTTGGGTTTGGAGCAGTCGAAATAAGGTAGTGAGAATATCATAACAATCATCTTTTGTAATCATCATCTCTACCCATGTATATCTTGAATAATCATCCACCACAACTAGAGTATACTTGTTTCTTCTAATACTTGCGGTGGAAACTGGTCCAAATAGATCAATGTGAAGCAGTTGCAAACATCTAGTAGTTGAAGGATTAGACTTGCTTGAGAATGACTGCTTCGGTTGTTTGCCAAGTTGACATGCGGCGCACTTTTTGTCATGATGATCAGCAACCTTGGGAAGTCCTTTGACAAGATTATTCCTGCTGAGTTTAGATAGATACTTGAAGTTCAAGTGACTTAAGCGCTTGTGCCACAGCCAACTATTTTCGTTCACACTTTTTGCTACAAAACAAAGATTAGTACTAGAGTTCAAACTATGGAAATCAATAATATAAATATTTGTCTTACGATATCCCGTGAGTAAGATAGCTCCAGTTTTGCCATTCTTGATAAGACATTGCGTTGAAGTGAAATGGCATTCTAATCCTTTGTCGCAGAATTGAGATATGGATAATAAGTTGTGCTTGAGCCCTTCGACGAGTGAGACTCTTTCAATGCACACTTTGTCTTTCTTGAGCTTTCCATATGCTACAACTTGACCTTTGTTATTATCGCCAAATGTTACGGAGGGACCTCTTTCTTCATGGACATCTTCTAATAAGGATTCATCTCCAGTCATGTGTCTTGAACACCCACTATCGAGAATCCATTCATAATTTCTAGCTTTTGAAGATCCAGCCATGAAACAAAGAACCTGAAATATAGACATTTAAGCAGGTCCCCTTTATTCCTTTTGGGTCCTAGGGTTAGCAACTTTTGACAACCCACTCTTGCTTGACCTTAGGATTTTTACGTCCTTTGGCATTGGGAGTGAATCGCAAAAGGCATTCCACGGCCTTGTGTCCTGAACAATCACAAATGGAACAATGATGAAAGCCACCAATCACGTGAGTTTTCACAAACTCTTTACTTTTCTTGAGGATGGCATTCTTCTTTGGGTCAGATGAACTAGACTTAACAAAATCTTTCTTTTGAAATTTTGGAGCGCTTTTTCTCGGAGGGCGCATAGGGCTAGGAGGCGCACGGCGATGAGGCGCGTGGCTCTTAGGCGCATAATGAGCACTCGGAGAAGGAGCGCGCCTATTTTCAAGAATGATTTTGCTAGGAGATGGTTCATCTGTAGCTATATCTTTCCCATTAGCTTTCCCAAATTGCTTCGTTGGGTAGACATAGTGGAATGTTTGTCTCTTGACTTTTTCCTGTCCTTTACCCATTGAATTAGAATGTTTTTCCTTGGGAATTTCAAAAGTTTGTTGGTTGGTAAATTCACTATCTCTTTCAGCACAGACATCACATTTAAAGTTGTCACTAGTTGATGAGAATCCCAATCCACTTTTATCACCACTGACTTTTTGGGACTCAAATATATTCTCCATAGTGACACGAGAATTGGACCACTCATTTGTAATCTTTTTAAGATCAGTGATTTGAGCAACCAATTCATCGTTTTGAACTTTAAGAAGTGAGTTCTGTTCTGTTAGAAAAGTGTTTTTAACAGTAAGAGGAGTCATGCTCTTTATCTGCTCCTTAAGGAGGGTGAGTTCAGATTTAAGTAGAGATTTCTCGGTCTTAAGCTGAGAAATTTCATCACATGATAGTGCTAAAGCTTCCTTCATACTATCAAATCTAGTGATTACCTTTTCAGCCTTCTTGAACAATTTTTCTTGTTCAGCAATCACTTCATCATTGATTTTGGAGATTTGAGCAGTTGGTTCAACCTGTGGTCTAATGTATGCTCCTTTTCTCAATTTGTTCCTTGCTCCAAGATCACATCGTGAGAATAACAATCCACCATCGTTTTGAGCCGGAGTGAGAAATCCTTGTTCAACGAGCTCGCTGATGGTTGGTCCTTTCTTCTTTTTCACTTCTTGAAAACCTGCAGATTTCTTGATAGGTTTATTCAAGGCATTCATATCGGGAACATCCTTGGAGAAGTCATCATCAGAATCATAAGCATCAACTTCATCATCATTTGCCATCAAACAGACGAGTCCATCATCGGAATCTTCATCGCTCTCATCGGAGTCTGTTTCAATCCAAGTGTTGTGCTCATTTGCTGGTGCTTCTTCTTCAGCAACCATTCCCTTGTGACAAGTGAACTTGGGAGTGAATTTGGGAGTATGGCTGCTCTTCTTCTGCATATATTCAAATTTGGGGATCGGGCAGCTTGATGCAAAATGTCCGGGTTTCCTGCAATTAAAACAAACAAGATCTTCTTTTCTTTTTGAATCACTGCTCCTTGAAAACTTTTGAGGAGCTTTGCTGGTAGATCCTTGAAATTTGTTGGTTGAGCCGGGTCTTGAGAATTTTCTGAACTTTTGAAATTTCTTCACAAATAAAGCGAAGTCTTCATCATCCATGTCTAATAGCTCAGAAGTAGAAATTTTGGGATCGGAGCTTTTCTCATCTTGTACAGGCGCAGGAGTAGGCGCAGGTGTAGGCGCAGCTTCTCTGTGCGCCATCATAGCCATAGATTTTGACTTTCCTTCAGTTTCGCTGATTCGTTGGAGTTTGAGTTCGTAAACTTTGAGATTTGCATATAGGTTCCTTAAAGTCCAAACATCTAAAGTTCCAGCGTCTTCAAGAGCGCTAGATTTATGTAGGTATCTTGATCCAAAAGCTTGTAGAAAATTTACATTCAAATCTTTGTTGGTAAACTTCATGCCAAGTGAAATACATAGATTGATAATTTCACAGTAGCGTTCATAAGTTTGCCTCAAGTTTTCACCGGGGAGTTGAGAGAAATTGTTGAATCTCTTTTGTACTTCGTATTTCTTGTTCTCCTTGCAAACAGTGTCTCCTTCAATATGCTCTTCAATAGCATCCCATAGCTCATTTGCAGTAGCACAATGCATGACTTGTTGTTTCATAGCCGTGCTTAGAGTGCTTAGAAGAATGTTTCTTGCTTTTCCATCATTTGCAACTCTTCTAATTTCTTCCTCGCTCCATTCTTCCCTTGGTTTTAGGACAGTAGGTTGAGCAGCGTTGGTGCGTGGATTTGGATTCGCCTTCATCGGAATATAAGGTCCATAAACGACGGTGTCATGGAGCCTTTCATCGATTGAGTTGAGATGAGTCAATATGCTGAATTTCCACACGTCAAAATGATCTTCATCAAAGACCGGAACGTGAGTGTAGTTTGCAGTTGCCATAGGTTTTGAGTTTGCCATTTAGAATCGGCACTCAAGCTGTTAAGCTTGAAAAACGAAAAATGTTTTATAAAGGTGTTAGCTCTGATACCACTTGTTGGTCCCAAAGGGCAACAAGGGTATGAAAAATAGCTAGAGGGGGGGGGTGAATAGCTGTTTTAAAATTCTTTTCGTACCCTTGAAAAACTCAATTGCGAATGCGCACTTTATCAAGTAAGCGTTATGAAATGCGCCTAAGTGAGTGAGTGAAATACACAGCGGAATTTAGTAATGAAAATAGGCGCAAAGTGATAAAGGGAGCGCAACACACACACTAAGTATTTTGGCTCAAAGTGAGTGAAATAAGGAACTAAGGCAAATGATATAACAAACACAACACAATTCAGTTCAAACAATCTACAATGAGTAAACAAGCAAGTAGTGAGTGAAAATAATGACTTGAAAGAAATAACAAGATAATAACACAAGCTATTTGGAGAGGTTCGATCAATGAAAGATCTACGTCCTCTACCAAGATGGTTAGTCTTGGATTTCTAATCGAGATCTTATATAATGAGTGAGTGTTACAAATTACAATGTTTGAGCTTATACACTAACTCAAGATCTATTACTATGAAAGAACAGATCCAAAACAATAACCGGTGTATCTCTAAAAGATGAATCTAAATGATCAATCTTAAGAGGTGCGTGTGTGTTCTTAGTATCAAGGCTCTTTAGATCTTTGAGATGGAGAGCACAAGAAACTAAAGTGTTAAGGCTTTGAAGATCTGGGCTAAGGATGAAGGTATGAAGATGTTCTTGAGAAATCTGGAAAAACGAAGGCAATCTTCAAATCTTCAACAAATGCTTTGAGAGAGAAATTCTTGAAATTCTTAGCAAAACTCAGCAACTTCAAAATGTTGAAGTTATGGGGTATTTATAGTGAACTTCAAAAAACTAGCCGTTGGAAATCTTTGTGGATAAGATGAGCTGTCGCTCGTTGATTGGAGCATGCATATATTATAGCCATTTTGACACTCAACATAAATGTGACCGTTATGGACACGTGTCAATAGATTGGGCGTATATGCATCTTTTAACCACCGTTGGATCATTGGCGTAATTTGAATTCTCTTCAAGTCTTCGAGTCTTCATTAAATCACTGAGTGTAAAATCAACCATGATGAGGAGCGTTGAGCCATTAGAGCGCATGGTCCATTTGAGGCGCGTAACAACACGCGTGGATCTTTGAGGCGCGAGGCTATATGCGCGCGCGCTGAAAGGCGCATGGCGCATAGCATAAAGGGGCGCATAGGCGCGTGGCTCAAACTGAACTTGTGATTTATCTTGAATCTTGATCTTCTTGCCCTATTTCTAAGCCTATTCTATAACAATGGACAACTTAAAAAATGAAGTATAAATACTTCTTACATGTGGGTCTAAAGTCCATGAAATAAAACTTAGGTGATGGATCAATCAAATCTAATAAATCCTAATACATTAAAAACTAAGATATGTGTGGGCATACCCAACACTTTGAGGTCAAGACTTTGTAGGATTTGGCTTCGACCCATTTCATGAAGTAGTCCACGGCTACCAAGACAAATTCATGACCATTACTTCCGGGTGGGTAAATCTTTCCGACGATGTCAATGCCCCAAGTTGAGAAAGGCCATGGGTTATCACGCAGTACAAATGGTGAGGCGGCAGGTGATTAAGGTTGGAGAACCATTGGCACTTATCACAATTCTTCACGAATTGTACGCAGTCGGTCTCCATCGAGATCCAAAAATACCCCATTCGTAGGATGACTTGCATTAGGGCCCGAGCATTCATGTGGGGGGCCACACACTCCACCATGGACCTCTTCCATGAGTTCCTGTGATTCCTTTGCATTTATGCACCTTAGGAGAAGGCCTTGATGGCGTTTCTTGTACAAGATGTCTCCCAAGATCACGTAGTGAGATGCATACCGCTTGAGGGCCGCCACACCTTTGGCTTTGATCCCGTCTTTATATTCTCCCTTCTCATTTGTGAAGGAAACTTCTCCTTCTTTGAGAAATTGGTAGATTTGGTTGTACCATGGCTCCTCTACTTTCTCCGGGGCTCCTTCGATTTCGCAACAGTAGGCCGGATTTTCTTTTCTACTAACCCTAAAGGGTTTTATTGATTTTCCCTCGGGGATTTCCACTAAAGAAGCCAAGGTAGCCAAAGCATCCGCGAAGCGATTCCGATCCCTTGGTAGGTAATGAAAGCTGACCTCTCTGAATTGGGCCATGAGCTCCTCCATGTGGGCGTGGTATTTTTGCAGCCCCGGGTCCAATGTCTTTCATTTGTTATACACTTAGTTAATGATCAAGGCTGAATCCCCGTAGACCTCCAATTCTTTCACATTCCTTTCAAGGACTGCCTCTAAGCAGGCTGTGCATGCCTCATATTTGGCGGCATTGGGGGTCAGTCTCCTTTTCTTCATTGCTAGGGAAATCTGCCAAGTGTTCTACCATAACTCTCCCTTTGACTGCCTTTCGCGTCACATGACTGATATCATATTCTGCTAGGAAGAAAGACCATTTGGCGAGTCTCATGGACAGAGAAGGCTTTTCCAACAAACATTTAATGGGATCTATTTTGGAGATGAGCTGTATCGAGTGGGAATGCATGTAGTGCTTCAATTTCTTTACTACCCATACCAGTCTAGCACAGGTCTTTTCAATGGCGGAGTAGTTAAGTTCACTCCCTTGCAGTTTACGACTCACAAAGTAGATGGTGTTCTCTACCTTTGAATCTATTTTCTCTTGGTCCAATATAGCTCCTACCGAGGCATCTGTTACTGTCAAGTATAACAAGAGAGGCTTATCCTTGTATGGAGGGAAAAGGATCGGCGGATGGATAAGGTAGGCTTTGATTTTCTTAAAGGCCCTTTGACATTCTTCGTTCCATTCGACTTTGGCGTTTTTTCTCAATAATTTGAAAATTGGCTCGCACGTGGGGGTGAGTTGGTTTATGAAACGACTAATGTATTGTACTCGTCCCATGAAAGCTTTCACCTCCGTTTGAGTACGCGGTGGCCTCATTTCTACAATCACCTTTACCTTTTGGGGATCGATCTCAATGCCACATTCGGTGACCATGTACCCCAAAACTTTGCCACGGGAAACCGCAAAAGTGCACTTAGCCGGGTTGAGCCTCATGGAGTGCTTTCTCAACCTATCAAAGAACTTCCTCAAGTCGATTAGGTGCTGCCCATCGGTTCCTTTAGAATAGATGATCATGTCATCTACATACACCTCTATTTCCTTGTGGATCATGCATGGAAGAGTGCTATCGCGGCCCTTTGGCAAGTAGCCCCAGCGTTCCTTAGTCCAAAAGGCATTACGGTATAGCAGAAGGTTCCCCATGGGGTGGTGAAGGTGGTATTTAATTTGTTCCTCCTCGGCCATTTTGATCTGATTGTACCCAGCAAAACCGTCTACGAAGGACTTGACCTCGAAACTAGAGGTCGTATCTATGAGCATGTCGATGTTCAGGAGAGGGAAATCATCCTTAGGGCTTACTTTGTTGAGGTCCCTGAAGTCAACACAACACCAGACCTTTCCATTGGCCTTTGTCACTGTTACTATGTTGGAGAGCCATAAGGGATATTCTATTACTCTTATGAAGCCGACCCAGAGCAGTTTCTCGATCTCTTCTTTGACTTGCAGAGACCATTCCGGTTTGATTCGTCGAAGCTTTTGCTTAACCGGTTTCACTTCGGGATCCACGGGGATTTTATGCTCCACAATCGAGGCATCCAACCCTGGCATGTCCTTGTAAGACCAAGCGAAAACATCTACATACTCTTTGACTAGCTCAACCAAGTCTTCCCTTTCAGTTCATTTGAAGTAGCTACCAATCTGTGTCTCCTTTGGTTCATCCGCAGTCCCCATATTCACCTTGGCCAAAACCTCTTTGGCAGCTTTGGCACAGTTTTCCTCTCGGTCAATAACCTGTTTTGAGAGTTCTTTAATGTATTGTTTGTTTAGTACGTCTGTGTTATTAGGTGATTCATCATTAATCGTTTTCAGATTATTAGTTAATTTATCATCTAATAAATTGGCAATAAGGGGATACTCAGAAAGGTCCATCATTTCATTCAATGCAAAGGGGAATACAATGTTGGTACAAGATCATAATCTTCGAGCGTGAGGCCCTCGGAGGAAACAGACTCAAACTCAAAGACAAGAGACTGAGGGGACTCGGTTACACTAGGCCCTACGACACATGACTCTAGAGGGCGGGGGATCAATCCAAGTTCTGCGATCATTTCTTCCTTGCTGTCCACAGGTCCGGAGAAAGTTGCCCAATTCTTTAGAGGCATACCACTTTGCTTAACCATGGTGCGGGGGTCGATGGCCTCAGGGAATCCATCCTCTATTACAGCAACCATTTCTTTCCCTAAATCGATCAGATCTGGCACAACCAATTCTTCCCCGAATAACTCTTGCATCACCACGCCATTCCATTCGTCGCCCATGACTTCCTCTCCGGTTTTCTTGGGAGCCCATTCTCCAAACTCGTTCTTACCATTCCGACCCCAGACAGGTTTTCCTTCCTTGTTGTTTCCTTCCATGGACCAATCCTCGAATTGCTTCACTATCTCAGGCACCCCTTTGAAAGAGTACTCATGTGTTATCGTGGTTTCGGTAGGACCGGGTATTGTGGGCGTGTCTAGGAATGCCCTTCTCACGGGGTTGGCAGTCATCCCTTGGAATCTCACAAGGTCCTCTTGGAGCTTGTCCCAGTTGGTTACCATTGGTTCCCTCTTTGTTGGGAATTCAGCTTGGATTCCTCCTTCCACAAAGTAGCAGCTCATATCAAAGGTATATGGGCGAAGGTTGGGAGTTTTGTAAGAGACTCCTTGAGCTCGGGCCTGGATCTTCCTTCGGGCCATTTCCTTATCCATTCTGAGGTCTTCGGGAGTTGGTTTACCCCAAGCCGTGGAGCGTCCTTTGCTCCTTGATCTTGACAATTTTGTGAGTCCCTTGGAGCTTCTTTCCGAGGCCAAGTCTTGGGAGGTAGTGCATCAGATGCATCATCTTCATTGCTGGGGGAATTCTATCCTTGGTGTGCGTGAGATCAACACAGCAAACGTGGGTCTTAGAAGGGATTTCCGTGAAGCCGATTAAAATCATACCATTTTCCTCGTGCTTAATTTCCAACATAGGGATTCCATTGGTATTTGTTCCTTCCGTGGTGACACTGTCCCCATAGATGACCGTCAAGTTGTTCCCTTATACATATTTTTCAGTCATGGTGGACCCATTGCCGACCAAGACCCAGGGAAGGCGATGGTCATCCAACTGTACCGTGATGTAAAGAGCCTCGTTGTGGTTGGATCTGAATTTGGGAAGATCCAAATCTGTGAAGGTGATGATGTTTCCATACTGAATACTCCTAATCATTTGTACGGCTTCCTCGGGGGTAGCCGTGGTAGGCACCATGGTTTGAGCCAGGCATTCCTCAAACTTGAGCTTGTGCGGGTAGGACGACATAAGGAGGGACCAAAAAGATATGTTGGCTTGGGTCCTTTTCAGTTGAGTAAGGACGGGGTCTTCCTTTTCAAGATCCGTATCCCCTGTCTCTTTGGCCAAGAGGGGAGGTGAGAGATGCTCCTATGGTGGAGGCTTCTTGGGATTTTCCATGTGCACCTGCCTGGAGCGGGTCAACACGCTTACCTCCACAGAATCATCTACTTTCTCCTTTTCTTCTACGGGTGTTTGTAAATCCTTGGTGGAGTAAGGGCACGCTACCTTTCTTAACTCGTTCACTGTGATCATTCCCTTTGAGGCATATGATGACTTACGGATTTCTTTGAGGTAAACAGGGCGGGTGTTTCGCTCTTCCTAAACTCCTACGGTCTCTTGGAGTTTTTCCAAAGTCAACATACAACAAAAGTATTCTGGAAACATCGACCCATCATTGCCAAACTGAGGTGGTGGTGATAGTGGTGGCAAGGATAGGAAGTCATCTAAAGGTGGGAAGTCTTCCACCGTTCCTGGGGATGGGACACGGGGAGGCACATATGAGGAGGACACCTCGTCTTTATCACTTTCACAGAGAAACCGGAGTTCTTCACGAGACAAGGAGCGGATCTCCCCTCTCATTTGGGTGAGGTTCCCCTCATAATTAGTCATTCCCGGGCTTCCCATCATTTTGGGCACATTTTCCTCATCATGATTACATACCCTTCTGACCAATCTTTTGCCGGTTGAGGAGCTACACGGTTCTGTGATATGGAAGTGATCATGATGAGGGTTACAACACCCGTTTGCACCATGGCTTTGGCCTTCCACCTCATCTTTAATGACCTTTTCCAATTCTGCCATGCATTCCTCATATGTTAGATTGTGCTCAGTGAGCTTAATCACGACCAAATCACTGGCATTCCGGTGTGGGATCCTTGCACTTAGCACATTGGCTGTCATACAATCCGGGGGGCATTTCATCTTTCCCTCTCGTACACATGCCCACAGGAAGTCCTTCCACCTCTCCCCGATTTCCACCAGTGGGGTGCTAAATTCCAAGAAGGTTACCGGCGCTGGTCCCCCAAGCTCAATCATGTTCACACTGTTTTGCCCGAACTCAATCATGTTGATTGCGTTGTTGTCGGGGAAAGGGTTGTTGACTACATTTGGACCACGAGAGTGTTCAAGCTTCCCCTTGTCAATCAGATCAAGGATGATGCGTTTTACCACAAAGCAGTCATCGGTGTTGTGGCCATGATAATTGTGAATGGCACACCTTTTGTTTCTGTCGAGGTGTTTCTCGGGATTTCTGGGTTGATAGTTAACGAGAGGTTTCACGAGTCCTTGTTTGACTAGCCCTTCAAACACCTTTCTTATAGGCATCCCGAAATCTTCAAACCTCACATACGGATCTTTCTCTGAGTTTCCGGCCCTTTGCAGGACTTGCCCCGGGTTTTTTCCTTGGATGTTGTTAACTACCGCTGAGGTTTCTTTCCCTTTGCCGGTGGTCGGAGGGCGATACTGGTAGTAGCTACCAATGCCCTGAGTGGAGGATTGCTCACTGAGGGCCTTTTCAAACTTGGACCCAGCAGTTACCATGGCCCGAAGATTAGGGTAGAAGTGGTGACTGACCAAAGTCCGCAGTTGAGGTTTCAGGCATGACTGAAAAATATCAAGCTGCTCATCCTCAGTAGGCGGATTTGAAATTTCCCCAAGCTTGTAATTCCATCTCTTGTAAAATTCCCCAATCGGTTCATCATTCTTTTTTAAGGTGCCTTGCAAATCAGTGCGATTGGTTTCCCACTCCAAGTTAGACCGGTATTTGGTGAGGAATGCTTCCTTAATCCGGTCCCATGTGACCCGAGATTCGTCCTTTAGGTTAAAGAACCATTTGAGCGCATTTCCTCTCAGATATAGTTGAAAGTGATCGGCCATTTGTTCCACGGTACAACCCTTTGCCCTTATTGCTAGGGTGTAGGCATTGAGATGAGTTTGGGGGCAAGCTGTTCCATCGAACTTATAAATTTCCGGCATTTTGAATTTGTGAGGGAGGGGAACAATTTTATCGGGATCGGTGATTCCTGAGGTGGATTTCTTCTCGTTCATCCCCTCAAACCTTTCTTCCATTTGTTTCAACTTCTCCACCAACCACCCCATTTGAGGGTCCATGTGCGGGCTAGAGTTGATGGATCCCATGGTTTGGGTTGTCACTGGCATCACTGTCGGAGGCACAGTGGTGGATGGTATTACTAGAGGAAGATTTTGAGGCGATGCATGGGTGTAAACAAACCCATATCCCAGATTACTGGCTGGGATGCATGGTGGAGTGGCTTTGGAAGCTTGTGCCACCGTGTATTGAAATGGGTATGGTACCCCTCAGGAGACAATCGGCAAAGCTGGAGGTGGTAACCCAGCGGTGGTTGGAGCTAGAGGTGTTCGGCTTGTCGGGATCAAACCATATGGGTTGAATCCGGGCGGACACATGGGAAATCCTTCCAGCGGGACAAAAGGAAGCTGGGTGGTAGGCATACTTTGGTGGATGGTGATTTGGAATGTGGGACGTGAGGTCGCCACATTGGGGTAAGTTTGGGGAGAGGGAACTCGGTTATAACCCTAAGGTCGTACATTTTCAACCTCTTCTTCCTCCATGATTTCCACAAAACCTCCATCATTCTCAAATACGACGGCTATCCCTCTCTGTCTCATGGCTTCCACAACCCTATTCTTCATATCCTCCTGATGTTTTCTGACACTTTCTTCCCTGGCCCTAGCGGCCTCTAGAGCTTGTACCAACTCTTCCCTGGTGAGCCCATTAGGATTGACTGTGTTGTCACCCCCACTACTACTTCCTACCGGACTAGTCATTCGAAGAAGTCTAAGTGAAGCTACTGATAAACTATCAGACTCGGCACTAACCAGACGACGACCCAGAACCCTGACCCACTTCCTACGAGCTGCGGAGGAGAAGGAGGTCCATTTCAGACTCGGGTACCAATTAGGGATAGTGTTTGGGAAGAGGCTTAGGCTCATGCAACATGAAATTTTACTACTGTCTTTATTTATCATATATTTATGTTCCTGTTTACTTAAAACGCATTTTATTCCTAATTGGTTGGAAAATATTTCTCTTCTTTTTCGGAACTAATCTAAACCCTGGATCAGTGGAGGCCATCACTACGCCTATAGACCCCTCGTATTTCACCGGTATTGCACACTCCCAAGGACGGACTATCCCGGGCGAGGGTCCTATAGGGCACGCAGCTTCGACTGACCAAAAGAGACGAACCTAAGGTCTAGTACGTCACAGAGTTCCAATGCACGGGCCATTCTTATCATAATTAAGCCCTGGCTAAGGTTAAGATTAACTTAACGCTTTAACGAAATTCTGGCATGACCTTGTTTAACGAGGGGTCTCGGACCTTAGGCTTGGGCTTAAAGATGATTAGGACGGGTCAAGCATTAGAGCTTAATGACGCGGTGTCATCATATCCTTAATACATGACTTCGGTTAATTATGGTTGGAATTAACGCATAAGTCAAGGACCGGGTCAAAGATGATGTCGGTCACACTTGCTTTCACATGGAGTCGTGACTCGGGTGTTAACTTGGCCATAATTAGTGTTTAGACACGTATTAAGGACGTGATGACGTTAGCTAGACCAAAAACCAACCATGGTCACGGTATTTGTGTGTCACGGACAAGTGTGGTTGACTCGGCTCGGAAGGGGAGGTGGAATGGACCCTTGCGAGCGAGAAGGCACAAGAGCACCAATCAAGCTGCATCGTGGCATCCATCCCGGGTTTAAAGGATTTTTTGGAACGTGCACAAGGTCGAGTGCGCGTTGTGTGAAGTCTTCTATGTTCCCTTTTGAGTCAAAATAGAAATTTTCAATGCGTTTTAATATCATGAGCATGAATACGAGTATATACAAGACATGAACAAACAATTTAAACAAGTAATTTGCACAAGTAATCAAGCAAAGATATGAACAAACGAGAGTCAAAATTTTGTACATGGAAAAGGTTGTGCACAACCAAAGGTTTTTGAAACCAAAATTTTACAACAAGAACAACCTTTTGAAAATCATTTGCACAAAAAGGTTGTGTACAATAAAAGAATTTGAAGACCAAAACTTTTATGAAAAGGGTTATGCACAATGAGGTTTTGAAAACCCAATTTTATGTCAAAAAATTTGTGCATAACCAAGCTTTGAAAATTCATTTTTGGCTAAAAAAAGAGAGGAGCTAAATGTGCACAAGTAGAGGCTGTAAATGGAACCTGGACAAGAAGAAGCAAAGGGGGACCATCAGAATGTTTCTGCCCTGCATAAGATTGTTAATTTGAAATATTCTGTGGGCCCAGCAAAACCAGCCTTACGGCTAGAGAAGTCGGTCCATTCTTTTTTTGTAAATTTTCAGCTTCTGATCATCAAGCCCAAATTTATTGCAATCCCAGAACAGTTTCACTCCTAGAAATGAAAACAAAAGCATAAAACACACAAAAATGCACAAAGTCAATAAACGGGGATAGGAGTTTGACCCACACAAGAATGCCCCCGAATCTTTTAAAAAGAAGTTCGAAGACACTCTTTTCCCCAGCGGAGTCGCCACTATGAGGATCCTCCCCCTCGGGGTGAAACAAGGGGTTCGTTTCGAGGAAGAAAAGCCAAACACGTGTAACTTCACAAACTTAACGGAGTCGCCACATTTGTTAACTTTTAACCCAACAAATGAAAATGGTTAGAGATTTATGAGTTCGGAGGTCAGGTTACGGCTTGGGAAGAGTTTCACGTCACCCAATCCGCCTCGGACAAAGCCGAGTCTCCCTAAATTTGTTAACGAAAAGTGCAAATGTGTGTGTGTGTATTTAGAAAACACGAGAAACTGACTTTAACAGAAAACAGTTAGGATTTTAACAGAAAAGGGGGTTCTTTTGTAAACATTCTGGATTAAAGGGGAACTGGACTGAAATATGCCCCTGGACAAACTAGCCATACGGCTAGAGGGGGTCTTCCTGGAAATTTTAACAGATTCCCAGGAATCAGTCCAGTTCCATACAGAAACAGAGCATTCTGTCTGAAACTGGACTGTTTGATCATTTCCAACCATTCTTTTGTAACAAAACACAAATTAAATCATCCCTATGTCATTAATCACTAGATTAGACACCAAAACAAGAATTTTGGATGTGATTAAGACAATCATTGGGGAATTATTAAGAAAAGGTGATGAAAGTTGCCTTTGAGCCAAGATAGCCATTTTGATGAGTAAAGATTCAAACTTTACCATCAAAGTGGGATCTTTACACAAGATTAAACCTTTAGGGACAACAAAATGACATAAAGATTGAATCTTTATGACCCAAATATGGGATTTTAGGCTAAAGGTCGGGATGATAAAGATTGGAACTTTATCACCCAACATGATCATCATGGCCAAATACAACATAAAGATACATGCTTTCACCATGAAAATGGATCATCAAGCTATTTAAAGGAAAGAAATTAACAAATCATGATCTTCTTTAGGTTTTATCCCTTTTTCATATACTTGGATGTGAGGGCACCTTGAATCATTTCATGATTTGGTTCCAAGATACATAACAAGAATATAAGGTGATTGAAGGACAAGACTTGCAATATAAGAGGTGCTTGACAAGGGCAAGACTTGCAATACAAAAGGTGCTTGACAAGGGCAAGGCTTAAAATACAAGTAAATAAACAATATGAGCAAGAACAAAAGAGTTTGAGATGGAGAGAATATGGGGAGAAGGAGGCTTCACCTATGGTGGTTATGGCCTATCTTCCTCTATTTTCACTCAAATATTTGATGGTGTTTCACTAAGGCTGAATTCCTGCAGAGTTTCACCTACAAAACTATATTTCTCCCCCCTGAAATGATCAGCAAGGGTCTCAATTTATAGGGACTGAAGGTTCCTAAACCAGCCGTACGGCTAGGCCCTTCCCACATCCGAGCCATCCGTACGGCTCAGTATGGCGAGCTTCTGGATTTTTCCAATTTTAATTCCAGAGCAGTCCTGGAACTTTCAGTTTATCCTAGTGAGGTCCCAGCCCATCAGTTTATCCCTGAATGGTGCTAAGAGTTCCTCTAAGGTTGGTCGATTTCAGATTGGGGTACTTACAACCATTTGGACTTGTCCTTCCAAATTAATGGTTTGTCTAACTTCTTGGGCCATCTTGCTTTCTCACCCAGGTTGTCCATGGCATTGATCAGTCCTGCAATATCAATGAAGAAACAATAGTCATCAATTCTAGGATATAATGAATCATCATCCTCATCATTATCATCTACAACATGAATTCTAGAAGAGTCAGGTTTAGAGTAGGGTTTTACCCTATTAGACTTGGCATGAGATGTTTCCATCTTGCCACCAGAATGAGACGCATCTGTTCTGCCGCTGGAATGTTCTGAAGTTGTATTCTTCTTGATTATTTTGTCTTGGAGAAACTTGTCCTCTTCCAACCTGATAAATTTAGATGCTCTGGTTCGAATTTCATCCAGCCGCTTGCATGGTGTCATGACAAGGTCATCATAATATGGAGAGTCCTTCTTAAGTCCCATCCTGAAGGCTTCAATTGCAGTTGTAGTATCCAGGTTGGAGATGTTCACTGCTTCCCTATTGAACCTGCTCAGGTAATCCTTAAGTAGTTCATCAGGTTGCTGGACCACCCTGTAAAGATCACTTATCAGCTTCTCAAATACCCTATTGCATGAAAACTGATTAGTGAGCATGTTGATAAGTTAAGCATATGATCCGATAGAACCCAAAGGCTGGTTGATAAGCCATATCAAGGCTGCCTCTGTAAGAGTTGAACCAAAACCCCTGTAAAAGCAAGCTTCCTTGTACTGGGGTGGAATATGGACTACATCTATCTTTTCCTGATATAATGCAACATGCTCTGCTGGATCAGTTGTCCCATCATACTGCTTCATGTGGGGTGGACTAAACTTCTTTGGTATGACCACGTTGGCTATGTCTGGAGTGAAGCGGGACTCATTGTAACATGTTGGAGAAGCCTGATTGTGCGGCATAGTCATCCCTGGCACACTCATAACTAGTTCTTTTAGCTCCTGGATTTGTCTGCTAAGTAGGCACCTGCATCATTGTTAGCATGAGCAAATTGAAAATTATTAAAATAATTGAAATCATATTGAGGGTTAAAACTCCCTGCCGCCACCGATGTAGGAGTCACGAATGTTGTTGAAGTTGGAGTAACAGTTTCAGGATTAACAATCGTGCTGTTGGTGGTGAAGCTGGCAGCTGGCGTAAACCCACCAAATCTAGATGGTCCAGCAATGTCACCCTCAAAGGCAAGCCTTCTAGGTTGGTATGGGGAGAACGGGTTGGAAGGCGAATTTGGAGCGACAGACTGAAAGATGCTAGGGAAGCTGGTCTGCTGTGCCGCCGGCGTTCCACTTCGAAGAGAAGTCACTTCATGCTGCAACCTAGCCACTTGATTCATCAGTATGGTGGAGGTATCATTCTGGACTTGGACCTGGTTTCTTACTTCACGCAGGATAGCAGTCAAGTTGGAAGCGATGTCAATAGGGATCTCCTGGGTTGCAGCAGACGTCCCATCTTGAATCTGGATTGGCCATGATACACCACCAATGCCCTGAGTTGAGGTTGCCATGCCTGATGGGATTGGAATAGTTTCCACCGTTGAACTCAAACCAATTGAAGTCATAGCCGAAGACATTCCGGTAGACATCTCGAATTCTTTCGACAATTATAAGACCAAAGTTCCCACAGACGACGCCAAATTGTTTTGGTCAAATTTTGTAATTCAACTTCAAGGAATAAAAATTGGGTACAATGGAATAGAATTGAAAAGTAATTCAAGATCAAATGAACATGGTATTTAACGAGGAAAGCCCTTGAACAACCTGTTCGCCGGCATAAAACCTCAAAGATGGAATATTATTAGTGATGATGGAAGTACAATAAGATGAATAAGAATAATAGCTAAGAAAGTAGTGATTGTGCGCGTGTGTGCATTACATAAATGGTGTAAACTATTTATACTAGAGGGATGAATCACAAACTAGCCAATTAAGCCATGATTTTCGGATGGTTATTTGAAGGTTATCCCATGCCGCCGCTTGTATTTGATAATCAAGTCTCCTCCGTTGACTGAGTCTTTAATTAGGACATGCCTCCTTTGATCGTGTTCCAAGGTTTGTGTGATCATTGCCTAAAAAATAGGAAGAAGTTTAACCTGCAAAATAAACGTGCGTGTATAATCAAGTTGTTGATGTCAGGATGCAGGATAACGAGGCAAGTTGAACTCTTCAAGATGCTGCATGTAATTTATCCCCAAACAATTACCATAATTATAGTGTGGGCATAGGTTAGAAAAATCGTATGCATATTTACATATTTATTTAAGGTAATTAGCGTTTCTATTTTCATTTGTCATCGAAAAGCTAGGGCTTTCAACGGAAAGAGAGGAGACGCACTTCATCCCTTCGTCTTCTCAATTTGCTGCTTACTTCATCTTCATCTTCTCTCTCTGTCTTTCGACTATAGATGGTGTTGGCATTTCTTCTCAGTGAGGTACCCTCTCCCTCTCCCCTTTCCATCTTCCACTTTCTTTTCACCTCGCTTCAATTGTCCATTGTTCCAGAATTTTTCCCGAGTTCCAGCCATGAAATTGTGTCTCTTGTTGCAGATCTGATGTACGTGGGCGGTATGTGCGAGAATATGAAGGTTTCTTTCACAGATTTGGAGAAGGTGGCTTGGATATAAGAGATTACGATGGGTTTAGGGTTGATTTGGCACACCTGTAACACCATTATCAAGTCTTCCGAGGCCGATATGGGTTTAACTGGTGGTGATGCATGGGGGATGGGGAGATGGTGGCTGGTTTTTTCTTAAAACAAAATAATCCCATTTTACATTGTTTTTGGTTAAGTATTAATTTTGGTTCTTGTTTTTTATACCATAAATATAAAAAAAACAATTGGAATAAAAAAATACTAATTCTGTTATCGTATTTTAAATATTTAAGGGTAAATGAGTCATTTTAGCATTTAATCAATTGAGTTACGAACTGTTAGGTTATGGGGGTAATTAGAAACTTTTGATAGTAATATCTGTTAAAAAAACAACACCCGTTAACTTCCATCAACTTTTCTAACGATTTTGGTTACTTTTGTTGTTTTATAAATAATACGCAGGTTGGATTAGTTGTTTCAATAGTACGAAGGTAAATATGATAATCTGGAGTAGTACACATGTCATTTTGGTAGTTTACTCGTTTAGGAGATCACCTCTTGTACTATAAATACTATGTTCATGTGAATAAGAAAATACTTTTGCCGTGTAATCTCTCATATGGTATAGAGCTTAGGTCCAAAAACCCTAGCCTCCTTTTTTTTTCGGCACACTATACCCACCTCCTCCTTTTTTTCCCACTACCACCAGCGCCGGCATGGTAGCCACCACCACCACTATTCCAAACCCTACTGATCCTGATCATCCTATCCTACTCGTCAATTTGTCCTACTGTCAATCTTTCACCCCACTCACCTACCTAACATGGGCATCCCAAATAACGTCCATTCTTTTTGGACTCGACCTCCTCAAATTTGTTGATGGAACCCACCCCAAACCCGATGCTACCATCACCATCACCACTCCACCCGTCGCCGCCTCTGGTGTCATACCTGCAAAACCAGCTACTACTACCACCGTTCCAAACCCTGCTTCCACCATATGGAGTCGCCAAGATCGTCTCATACTGGGTGCTCTAATTGGTACTCTCGACCCTGCCATTGCTCCTCTTGTTCATCAAGACACCACATCACATCAAGCCTGGGACATCCTCAAAACAACCTTTGCTAATCCTTCTTATGGCCATATCCTTCAAATCAAGGACCAAATTGATTCCATCACCAAACAAACCATGACCGTCTCTGATTACATTCACTCCATTAAAACCCTAACAGACAAACTTGCTCTCCTAAGTAAACCCATGGATCCCAAGGATATTATAGCCAAAATCCTCAAAGGCCTCGACTACGACTCCTTTAAACCTGTCATTGACTCTGTTCGTGCCCGTCACACACCTATCACCTTTGAATCCTTACACGAGAAACTAATTAATTATGAGCTCACTGTCAAACAAGCTGCCACCCCCACCCCCTTCCCTTCCATTGCCCTAGCCGCCCAATCTCGACCTAACCCTACCCACACCTACACAAATAACCAAACCCCCTAAAACCTGGCCTTCTCCACCTCTTCCACCGCTAACTCCATCTCTCCGACCCAGTTTAAAGGTAAATGCCAATATTGTCGTTATGTAGGCCATGTCATCTCCGAATGTCGCAAATTCAAGCGCGCCTACCCTAATGTTACCTTCCCTTCCCCAACAAACTCTAACCGCACCAACCGTCCTCCTGCCACAAATCCCCAAGCTCACACCGCCTCTGCATCCGTCCCATCACCTCCTAAGTCTTGGCTCATGGATAGTGGAGCCACTCATCACATCACCAATGACCTCTCTATTGGTCACGTTTAATAAACGTTGTAATTGTTATCATTTATTTCATATTAATAAAGATATGTTTTGATTATTATTGTTGTTCATGTTTACATGTAATAATCTCCGTCCCTAGTACTTGTTAAGCACAAGTATAAAGGCTAAATGATAATGGGATGATCATGTTAGATTTATGGGTACTTGTTTGGAACAAGGTACTGGACATGACCCGTTGTATGAGATTTATGTCATGGTCTATGTCGTACATATATCTCATATTAGTTATGTCATTCGAATCTTTAGACATGAAGTTATTATAGTCTTCCACTTGATGAACATTATGTTTGACATATTCAAACGCTACCTTTAACCGGGTAGTTATAAAGTGTATGATTGGCAAAATCGGATTCACGTAGGGAAGAATAATAAGCTAAATGGATTTGCCCCTCTTTGGAGAGATCTCAAGCTTAGGCCTCTCATAGGAATGATGTTGATGAAAATGTTTGGCCGGACTCAAATGAATTGATCAGATTAATGTCATTTGGATTATCAACATATTCGGAATCGAGAAAATATTGAACAAAGACAAGTTGACCGTTTGACCGTGACTTGTGTTCAATGAGATCGTGGACAAAAGGATTGTGACATATTCTAAAGGAATGCGAACTTGTATCTAGTTATACTATTTGGGTAGGTATGACGGTTTGCTAGAACCTAATCATATCTTATGGATTCATGTTTGAACCCATTGCCAACTTAGTATAATCCTAGAGGGTCACACACAATAGAATGAATCCTTAAAGGACTATATTGGAAATAAAGGCTCTCTGATCCTGTTGTACGACCGCACAAACCAGGCTGGGCGGCCGCATAGGTTTTGGGCGACCGCACACCTGATTTTGGGCGGCCGCACAGTGTGTCGGGATAGACTTCCTGATTTAATTAGGAAAATGATTATGGACGGGTTTTGACACAAGTTTCCTATTTGGAATAGGTCTAACTTGTATATAATTAGCCAAATTTGGGCCAGAACAAGATATAGCTTTTGTGCAAGTCTCTAAAGAGTTTGAGAGAGTTTTATTTTGTTCCAAGACATTCTAGATTGAAGAACAAAATAATACACAAAATAATATTCCATATAGTTCATATTAATTGTGAAAACGTGTTTCATAATTTTGGTCTAGCAACCAAAATCAAGTGTTCTTGATATTCGTTCAAGGTGTGGATACCGCTAGAGGGTGAAGCTCATCATCTTCAAAGTTCGTGTTCTTACTTGTTCGTGATTAAAGCTTCAATTTCTTTACCAAGATCAAAGACCAAATTCAAAGTCATCAAGGGTTAGTTTTTTCTAGTATTCATATTGCAAGTATTTGACTTAATCATATGAATGGATCTATGTGCTTTGGGTTTCATAAAATTTTAAATGCTATTTTCCGCTGCGCATGTTACTTGGAAACCCAACAGTGGTATCAGAGCCCCGTTCATGTTGATTATTTCAATACCTAGATCATGTTGTGTGTATATAAATTGTTTATGTGCCTAGCATGATATGAATATTGGATTATATGATGTTTATGTGTTATATGATTTTATGTGGTTTATTGTTTTACAACTTTAATCGCACTATTAATCGCACTAAAAATTATGTTGGATTCTGAATTGTTTGATCATTAATTTTTGATTGGATCAAAGTTTTAATAATCGGGGAAAACAATTTTGAGACAAATTTTCGAACTTTAAAAATTCATTCTGATGCTACTGTGCGACCGCATAGAAAATATTGGGCGGCCGCAGAAGTTTGGGCGACCGCACATGTTTTTCTTGGGCGGCCGCACAGTTGTCAGGATTCTGGCTTTGATTTTCGGTCAGAGTCAGAATCTGGAATTTTGATGGGGCCCGACCAGACCAGTGACAAGACCAGCCAGACCTGCTGATCTGGAGTGGGTTTTGGGCAGTTGATTTGGGTGTGGATCCTGGGGTTTGATTTTCCTATTTGTTTTAGTCTTGTGATTCTAAGATTGGTTCAAGGTTTGGATGGCTAATCTACGTTCATCGAGATTGTGTTTCCCAAACTTGATCGCAATCAAAGTTTCAAAGATAAAACGAACTTAGAATTATGAAGAGTTCATAATTGCTAAAATTGAGAAACAAAGTTCTTGATTCAAAGATTGGAGATCCATGTGGAATTGTGGATGCAATTGGCCTACGTTCATCGAGACCATCTATTGCTTAGTTTCGGCCACATGGACTACTTTCTTGGTTTCTTGAATTAGTGCGGAATTGTGGATGCCTTATGGCTTAGTTTCGGCCGCACTTCTTGTTGTCTTGATTTGGAGATAATAACCAAAGTTGAAATAGTCTCATCCTCATAATCATAGAGAAACCAATGACACATAAATATTATGCTTAAATTAATGGAGATTAATTTAGTGGGTAAACTTGATACGTAACATGTTTATATTATGTGCTCATAAATGTGTTATATGCTATATGTGATGAACCTTCAAAGAAAGTTTTAAGTCCTTTATTGCCATGCCATGATTAAAACACTTGTTAATAAATGGGTGAATTTAATGTAGACTCGCCCTAGCGAGATGCATTGACTTTATTTATGTATGAGCAAGATAGATAATGTGGGCACGCCCTAGCGAGGCACATTAACTATACGTTTAAAATGGTTGGACTTAATTGGGCGTCAAAACAGTTTTGAGCCTAGGCAAAGATGAGATTTAACATGCTTTTTGAAATAGGATTTCTTAAAGAATTTCATAAAAGGAACTAAGAGTCATATGAGATATGATTGACAAGAGTTGTCTACCTAATTAATTTGATTTTGTGTAATCCGCCTTAGCGGACTTAAAATTAAATTAAAGCGGGATCTTAACCCATTTAAATTATATTATACATTGGATGTAGGAGAAGGTTATATAATTTAGTGGGAGTATTTTTTTTGAAAAATACATTGTTTATTTCTTTAATGAAAATTGGTACTTACTAAATTTTGGAAATTTTGCATAATTGTAGATAATGACTAACAACACTCAATCAATTTCATTGCAATCGATCCTTGAGAAGGATAAGCTCCAAGAGAATGGTACTAACTTTATGGATTGGATCCGTAGTCTAAGAATTGTTCTTAGAGAAAGAAGATAAGTTGTACATTCTCGATGGGCCACTTCCTACTGAACCAGAACCTACTGCCCCTAGGGCAGAAAGAGACAATTACAAGAAACATCGTAATGATTCTAGAGATGTAAGTTGTCTCATGCTTGCTACTATGTGCTCAAAACTCCAACAAAGTTTGGAACATTTGGAAGCCTATAAGATAGGCGTGGAGTTAAGAGCCATGTTTCAAGAGCAAGCTAGGCAAGAGAGGTACAAGACCATTGTTGCATTCACTTCTTGCAAAATGAGTGAAGGGAAACAAGTGAGTCCTCACATGCTTAAAATGAAAGGCTATATAGAGAATCTTGAGAAACTTGGCTATCCAATTCCATTGGAGCTAGCCACGGATCTCATTCTTAATTCATTGCCTAAATGTTATAATCAGTTTGTGATGAATTATAACATGCATGGAATGGATAAGAATCTCTTCGAGTTGCATGGGATGCTTAAAACTGCGGAGATGAAGATTGTGGAGAAAGGTTCTCCTGTGCTCTTGGTTCATGATGGGAAGAAGGCTGGTGCCAAAGGAATGGGTAAGGCAAAAGTTGTCAAACCCAAGATAAGCAAGGCAAAGGTTGCCAAGGCTTCTGAGGCAAAACCCGATTCACAAAAGAATGCAATCTGTTTCCATTGTCAAGAAATTGGTCATTGGAAACGCAATTGCAAGGCTTTCATGGAAGAGAAAAAGAAGAAGAAGGGCAGCAAGGCTGCGTCGACTTCAGGTATCTATATGATATATATTCTCCTTTCTACCACTGATTCTTGGGTATTGGATACCGGATGTGGTTCTCACATTTTCTTAAATGGGCAGGGACTAAAGAATAGGAGACTGCTTAAAGAGGGTGAAGTAGACCTACGCGTGGGGAATGGAGCAAGAGTTGCTGCATTAGCCGTAGGGACTTAGGAAGTCACTTTACCTTCCGGTTTGATACTTGTTTTGAACAATTGCTATTATGTACCGGATTTAAGTAGAAATATTATTTCAATTTCTTGTTTGGATAATGAAGGTTTTAAGTTTCTTATTGAGAATAAGAAATTTTCTTTTTATTTAAATGATGTGCTTTATGGTATTGCTAATTCATTTAATGGCCTTTATGTCTTGGATGTCAAGAATGAAAATAATGAAAATGTCTATCATATAAATAAGAAATCTAAACCTAATGATGTAAATCATTCTTATTTGTGGCATTGCCGTCTTGGTCATATTAATGAGAAGCGTATCTCAAAACTCCATGGGGACGGTCTCTTGGGTTCATGTGACCTTGGGTCATATGATACTTGTGAGTCGTGTCTTCTTGGGAAAATGACTAAGACACCTTTTACCAAGCTAGGTGAAAGGGCAATCGACTTATTGTGGTTGATACATTCCGATGTATGCGGACCATTAAGTAGCAATGCTAGGGGAGGATTTCAATACTTCGTAACCTTCACGGATGATTATAGTAGATTTGGGTATGTTTACCTAATGAAACATAAAAGTGAAGCATTTGAGATATTTAAAATATTTCAAAATGAAGTAGAAAAACAACTTGGCAAAAGTATTAAGGCACTTCAATCAAATCGAGGTGGAGAATACTTGAGTCATGAGTTTGATGATCATCTAAAGAATTGTGGAATAGTCTCACAATTGACTCCACCCGGAACACCACAATGGAATGGTGTGTCCGAGAGGAGAAATCGGAATTTGTTAGACATGGTTCGATCAATGATGAGTCAAGTTGATCTTCCAATATCCTTTTGGGTTTACGCCCTAGAAACCGCTGCTTTCACACTAAATCAAGTTCCAACTAAATCGGTTCCAAAGACTCCATATGAGATGTGGAGCGGAAAGAAACCTAGTTTTTCTTTCATGAGGATTTGGGGTTGCGAAGCTTTGTCAAAAGACTTGTCTCTGACAAACTAGCACACAAATCTGATAAATGTATTTTCATGGGATATCCTAAGGAAACTAAAGGATAATACTTTTACAACCGAGAGGACAACAAAGTGTTTGTTGCCCGAACTGGTGTCTTTCTAGAGAAAAAGTTTCTCCCCAAAGAAATCAGTGGGAGTAAAATAAATCTTGAAGAAATTCGAGACCCAGAAAATAACATTTAACCAATAGTGGAACAAGAACAAGAACCACAAGGAGTTGTGGAACCTGTTCAAAATACACAAGTAACTCGCAGATCTGGTAGGTTACGATCCGAGCCCAAGAGATATGGATTTCTCGTAACGGATAGTAATGAGGTGGAAATCATTGAGAATGATGAACCAATAACCTATCAAGAGGTGATGTCTTCTCCTGATTCGGACAAGTGGCTTGGAGCCATGAAATCTGAATTGCAATCTATGCAAGACAATCAAGTTTGGAATTTGATTGATGCACCCGAAGGTGTAAAAACCATAGGATGCAAATGGGTCTTCAAGAAGAAGACTGACATGGATGGGAAGGTGCATACTTACAAAGCTATACTTGTAGCGAAGGGTTATAGGAAAGTTCATGGTATTGACTATGATGAAACCTTTTCACCCGTAGCAATGATTAAGTCTATGAGAATTTTGCTTGCCATTTCCGCATATCATGACTATGAAATATGGCAAATGGACGTCAAAACCGCTTTCCTAAATGGAAAACTAACAGAGGATGTGTATATGACACAACCAGAAGGTTTTGAACAGAATTCTAAGGTATACAAATTGCAGAAATCCATTTATGGATTGGAGCAAGCTTCTAGGAGTTGGAATCTCCGTTTTGATGAATCGGTCAAAGAGTTTGGTTTCATCAAGAACGAAGATGAGCCTTGTGTATACAAGAAGATTAGTGGGAGCATAGTGCTATTCCTGATTTTATATGTGGATGACATATTACTCATTGGAAATGACATTCCTACACTTCAGTCCGTAAAGACTTGGTTGGGAAAGTGTTTAGCAATGAAAGATATGGGTGAAGCCACATATATACTTGACATTAAGATCTATAGAGATAGATCAAGGAGGCTACTTGGTTTAAGCCAAAGTACATACATTGACAAGGTCATTAGAAGATTCTGTATGGAAAATTCTAAAAGAGGTACTTTCCGGTGTTACATGGAGTTTCTCTAAGCAAGACTCAATGTCCTAAGACAAAATATGAGTGTGAGAAAATGAATGATGTTCCATATGCTTCGGCAATTGGGTCCATTATGTATGCCATGATTTGTACTAGGCCGGATGTATCTTATGCTTGGAGCATGACAAGCAGATACCAATCCGACCCCGGTGAAAATCACTGGGTGGCTGTAAAAGCGATTCTTATGTACTTGAGAAGGACTAAAGACTCGTTTTTGATCTATGGAGGAATGGAAGATGATCTCGCTGTAAATGCTTACACGGATGCAAGCTTCCAAACCGACAGAGATGACAGTCGATCGCAATGGGGTTTGTGTTTATGTTGAATGGTGGAGCTATAAGCTGGAAGAGTTCCAAGCAGAGTACAACCGCTGATTCTACAACGGAAGCTAAGTATAATGCTGCATCGGATGCTGCAAAGGAAGCTGTTTGGATTAAGAAGTTCATCACTGAACTTGAAGTGGTTCCTAGTATTGCTAATCCAATAGACCTTTATTGTGATAATAATGGTGCTATTGCTCAAGCAAAGGAACCAAGAGCACATCAAAAATCCAAACACATACTTAGGCGTTACCATGTCATTCGAGAGATCATTGACAAAGGTGACGTGAATATATGCAAAGTACCTACTGATGACAATGTTGCGGACCCGCTAACAAAGGGACTTCCACAAGCTAAACATGAAGGTCATGTTAGGTCCATGGGTATTAGATACATGAGAGATTGGGCCTAGGGCAAGTGGGAGATTGTTGGTGTAGGTGTCCTAGGCACGTTTAATAAACGTTGTAATTGTTATCATTTATTTCATATCAATAAAGAGATGTTTTGATTATTATTGTTGTTCATGTTTACTTATAATAATCTCTGTCCCTAGTACTTGTTAAGCACTAGTATAAAGGCTAAATGATCATGGGATGATCATGTTAGATTTATGGGTACTTGTTTGGAACAAGGTACTGGACATGACCTGCTGTATGAGATTTATGTCATGGTCTATGTCGTACATATATCTCATATTAGTTATGTTATTCGAATCCTTAGACATGAAGTTATTATAGTCTTCCACTTGATGAACATTATGTTTGACATATTCAAACGCTACCTTTAACCGGCTAGTTATAAAGTGTATGATTGGCATAATCGGATTCACGTAGGGAAGAATAATAAGCTAAATGGATTTGCCCCTCTTCGGAGAGATCTCAAGCTTAGGCCTCTCGTAGGAATGATGTTGATGAAAATATTCGACCGGACTCAAATGAATTGATCAGATTAATGTCATTTGGATTATCAATATATTCGGAATCGAATAAATATTGAACAAAGACAAGTTGACCGTTTGACCATGAATTGTGTTCAATGAGATCGTGGACAAAAGGATTGTTACATATTCTAAATGAATGCGAACTTGTATCTAGTTATACTATTTGGGTAGGTATGACGGTTTGCTAGAACCTAATCATATCTTATGGATTCATGTTTGAACCGATTGCCAACTTAGTATAATCCTAGAGGGTCACACACAATAGAACGAATCCTCAAAAGACTATATTGGAAATAAAGGCTCTCTGATCCTGTTGTGCGACCGCACAAACCAGGCTGGGCGGCCGCACAGGTTTTGGGCGACCGCACACCTGATTTTGGGCGGCCGCATAGTGTGTCCGGACAGACTTCCTGATTTAATTAGGAAAAGGATTTTGGACGGGTTTTGACACAAGTTTCCTATTTGGAATAGGTCTAACTTGTATATAAACAGCCAAATTCGGGCCAGAACAAGATATAGCTTTTGTGCAAGGCTCCAAATAGTTTGAGAGAGTTTTTTTTTTGTTCCAAGACATCCTAGATTGAAGAACAAAATAATACACTAAATAATATTCCATATAGTTCATATTAATTGTGAAAACGTGTTTCATAATTTTGGTCTAGCAACCAAGATCAAGTGTTCTTGATATTCGTTCAAGGTGTGGATACCGCTAGAGGGTGAAGCTCATCATCTTCAAAGTTCGTGTTCTTACTTGTTCGTGATTAAAGCATCAATTTCTTCACCAAGATCAAAGACCAAATCCAAAGTCATCAAGGGTTAGTTTTTTCTAGTATTCATATTGCAAGTATTTGACTTAATCATATGAATGGATCTATGGGCTTTGGGTTTCATAAAATTTTAAATGCTATTTTCCGCTGCGCATGTTACTTGGAAACCCAACACTCTCCAACCTTGCTCTACATTCTCCTTATAATGGTAGTGATGATGTCATCATTGGAGATGGCTCCTCTCTCCCCATCGCCAACATAGGTTTTCTTCACTCTTCCTTCTTCTCACTATACTCTTCTTTTTCATAATGTCCTTCATGTTCCAAAAATTTCTCGTAATATCTTATATGTTTCTCAATTCTGCAAAGGTAATGCCACTGTTGAATTCTCACACTCTTCCTTTGTTATCAAGGACAAAGCGACCAATCATATCCTACTTCTCGGAACCCTTGAGCATGGAGTCTACTTGTGGCATCCCTCCTCCGTTCAAGGTCACCCCAGCATGTCTTCTTCAGTCTTCTTGTGGCATCATAGATTAGGACACCCCTCCCCCTCTGTTATCTCTAGTTTACATAAACATATTTCTGTTTCTGTCCCTTTTCCTTGTAATTCTTGCAACATTAATAAAATCCACAAGTTACCTTTTTATGTCTCTTCTCTTGTGTCTCATGCTTCACTTGAATTAATCTTCTCTGATGTTTGGACCTCACCAGTGTTATCACACGTAAACTTCAAATACTATGTAATTTTCGTTGACTGCTACACAAAATACATTTGGCTTTACCCACTTAAACACAAGTCAGACACCTTCATTACCTTCACCTGTTTCAAAGCTCTTGTTGAAAAATATTTCAATCGTCCGATCATTCAAATCTATTCGGACAACGGGGGTGAATACCTCAAACTCACTCCAAGCATTACCCAAGATGGAATTTCTCATCTTACCACACCACCTCATACACCCGAACACAATGGGTATGCTCGCCACAAGCACATTGTCGAAACTGGACTCACCCTACTCACCCATGCTTATCTTCCTCTCTCCTTCTGGCCTTATGCCATTACCACCATGTTAGTACCCAACTTGAAAATGAGTTATTAGGCATTCTAGAACTTATAGGGACCTCCCAGGTATTTACGAGCTGCGCAGGACTTATCCGGAATTTCCTGAAAAGCCCAGATAAGAAGATATCAACGACTGATCGGATGAAGCTGCAAAGATAGACGTTATCTAATCCTTAGAGTCCAGATTGATCAGAACCTTGGGAATCGATCTAATCCACCTAGATCGGCCAGGCGGCCACATGATCAGCCGGGCGGCCACTTCTCCCAGATCAAGTTTTCTTATAAATAGATGACCTCAGTTCATAATTTGATACACAATTCTCTCCCCCGAGTTCTACAAGCTAAACTGACGTCAGAACTCTCTCTTCAAGCCTTTCTAGCAATCCCGAAGGTCCGGCGAATCTGCGCAAGAGATTCAACTTCATTCTTGTCAAGATTGGTGAGAATTTGTCATGTTTTCTTAGTTTAGATCTGATTTATGAGAGTTTCATCATGTTTATTCATCAATATTCATATGATTCATAACATGTTCTTCATGTTCTTGCTAGAATTCAAAATATGCTCTATAACTAGGGTAGCGATATTCATGCTTATGTGTTATTTCATACATGTTTCATGATATTCTTATTATTATGCTAGATCTACGGCTTATCCCATGCATAACGTGTTAGATCTAATGTTTTAATCCCTGTTCATATTGTATAGCCGATGATGATCTCCAAGATCTAGGAACTACTTCTAAACCCTAAACTTTAGGTAAATATTCCCATGATCAGTAATTCTCCAAGGATGAATATGAGGACTACACATTGATCTTATCAATGGTATAATCATTATTCTAGGATGTGATCGTCTCGCATGATTCTTTCTCCTCCCCCTTCATTATGCATGATCCCGCTTCTTTCTCCCTATTCCGATTATGTGCGAACTACACTGACCTGAGCTTCTCATCATGAGAGGAACGTAGGAAATCTTCGGATCCGGTCTCAATCACTAACACACTACTAACACATTCATCATGATAAAAAGTCCGATTTCTCGGGCGATAGGAGTGATTACTTGATATTCTTCTCTTGTCGTAACTTGACCCCCGAACCCTCTCTTTTAGTTTTTTCTCAATGTTTTAGATCAATAAAAATAACGTGGCGACTCTTAATAAGTTAAATGTCAACTTGAATATCCTAATCACATAGAAAAGATAAATAAAGATAAATAAAAAGAAAGACTTCCCGTGCGTCGCCCGCATTTACGGAAAGGGGTATTCACAGTGGCGACTCTGCTGGGGACTAGCTTTGAACATCTTCAAACATAGAGGGTCAAAATTTCGTCAATATCATGATTGTACTTATTTCTTTCCCCCTGTACTTTATCTCTTGTACATATTTGCTTCCCTTGTACTTTAGTGCGTTAATATCTTAACTGTTTCCTATTGTACCCTTTCTAACTGTTCTGCATTGCATACATGTAAATACAAAAAACTCTCTGTTTTCTCCCTAAAAAATAACTAGTTCTTGTCCGCACACTACCACTAGGTCCGTGTCACACTGCACACCCAACTGGATACTCCACTGAGTGCACAGATTTTGGTGATCCTGTCGCCTCTATCTTTGTGGCACCCGGGCTATCTAACTCACTGTTTTCACTTGTGAAGCAGTCGAGGTTAATCCCTTGTTCATTTCGAAACCATGCACTCACAGAGTCTAGGACACTCCAAAGTTGACCGGTTGGTTTGACTAGCTTTTTCTTATAGACAATTAACGTGTCGTTCATGCCGTCATCCGTTAAGTATTTAATAAGTTGAGATCCTTCGAGAGAAAAAGCACAAAAAATGAAAATTCCCTACAAGGGTGTGCATATAGTAAGCCGAGTGATACTTTGTACAAGGATCTCAACTCGTTAAAAACTTAACGAAAGTAACATAAACGTTACGTTAAATGCCTTTAAACAAGGGTTAGTCACTAGGATCCGTTAGGTCGGTGGAAGTCGCTTGCCCTATAGGACTCTCGCCCAAATTGTCCGTTTGGGATGTGCAATACAGGTGAAAACGAGGGGTCTATAGACGTAGTGATGACCTCCACTGATCCAGGTTTTGTAGATAGTAACCCAAAAAGGGGTACCCCTTCCAACCATTATGACTAATAATACATTGTTTTGTAAATAACAAAATACATTGCATGAGCCTTGTCCCATCCTAAACCTCTCGTCCGCTACCTCTACAGAGAAGCAAGTTTGGGTCCGTTCCGGTGGTCATCTTAAAAGGTCAAGCCTTTCGCAAGCTCAATCTTCAGTCTCTACATCAACAATGTCTCCATCATCAGAACCTACTACTCCTAGTATCTCTACGCCGCCAGTCTCCTCTTCCGCCGATCCAGAGATCGCCGCCAGAATCAAGCCCTCGGACATTCCACCACCTCTCCACTCTTTCTTCACCAACCTCATGCTACAGATATCTAAGCTTGATGATAGAAGCAAGTCCCTAGAAAGGGTCAACCAAGAACTCAAGGATCATCTTCACACTGAAATGAAGAAGAAAGGTGTAGCAACTAGTTTCCATAATAGGGAGGCCATTCTTATAGAAGACGAGACAGTGTCTGTGACTTACCCTGCCAATGATGATGCTATTCCTCTCAAGGTGCCCAACTACCAAAGGGTTCCTCCTCCTGATTTCGGTACTAAAGTAACCTCCAGCAAGGGTCCGTATGAGTGGTCACCAGAATTGATGGGTAGTTACTTGTCCTCTACCTAGTTGCCATCGCCTTCACTACCGTTGAGCGTCGGTGCCGCCGTACCTACAATCTCCACTACTCCTCTCGCTACTCAAGAATATGGTAGCATAGATTTCTCCAATCACCCTCTAGTGGTTGCCATGCAAGAACATATTCGCAAGCTATTCGACACGGTCTCCAAGCAATCCACTCCGATAGTCAAAACTATTGATCCGAGCAATGTGGGTTCTCTACCTAGAGACTTCAAGATGCCGAAGGTCTCTACATTCCATGGTATTACTTGTCCCAACACTCATCTCGACAGCTATGTGTTAGCCATGAGAGCCCGTGACTGCACCAATAAGCAAATGGCCCGAGTCTTTCACACCACTTTGGATGGAATCGCTCTCCGTTGGTTCCTGAGTTTGGATCCCTCCGAACGAGAGACATGTGAACAAATTACTGCCACTTTCTGCGAGAAGTATCAGTCAAACCTAGATTGGAACGTCAACCGTACTGATTTAGAGAACACAATGCAAAGGCCCGGCGAGCCTATCTACGACTTCTACAAGAGGTGGAATCACAAGCTAGCAGAAGTGCAATACTTTCCTAAGGCAAAAGAACAAAAGAAAATATTCTTCAAGTGCTTGTTACCTGAGCTTAGGGTTGCGATTGGTAACGGTTACTTCCCCGATCTGAGGGAAATGATTGACGCTGGTGTCAGACACGAAGCTGGCATTACCGATGTTGTTAAAAAAACTGCCAAAATAGGAAACTCCTTCTTCCGCTACAAAGCTCCGACAAGTATCGCTCCCAAAGCCAAAGAAGTCGCCGGTCAAGTGAGTATGGTCCAAGACAACTCCGCCTTTGATGTTCAAGCAGTGACAAACAGTTTTCCTCGGAAAGAAGATAATTTCGACGACTTCGGCATGCCTACTAGTAAAGTCTTTGAAGTATTGCTAAAGAAGGGCTTGATCAAGCCACTTGAGAATTATGAACCCATGACTAAAAGGGCTAACCTTGATGCAAAGAAGTTCTGCGAGTACCATCACTACATCGGCCATACTACCGATGATTGCATATTACTCAAGCGAGCCATACAAAATCTCATAGCCGATGGAAAGATTGAAATGCCTAAAGGTCCGAACACCATAGCAAACCCGCTCCCTAACATTGGTGGCGTCAATATGGTCAAGCTCATCGGAGGCGATATTGGTATTCTAGAAATGGTGGACGCCGTCGCCGAACTGGGGCTAGACATGAATGCTCTATTCGGAGGACTAGTCAAGATCGGATTGATAACTCCCGTGGAGCACGGATTCAAATGGCCCAAGCATGGTTGTGACATGTCCAAATTTTGCTACTACCATAGGGTGTCCGGTCACACCAACAACGAGTGCTTCACCATCAAGCAAATCGTGCAGAAACTCATCAAGGATAATGTCATTGCGGACCCCAGAAAAATCATCGCCATGGATGTCAATATGGTGGAAATAACTGAAGATGACGCTAGCATCCTAGAAATGGTCGAAGCCTTCAAGAAACTGCAGTTAGATGTAAAATCCTTGTTCCGTGGTTTATCAAGAATGGGGGTGCTCAAACCGCTAAAAGGCTTCGAGTCTCATCCAAGCAGTGATCCGACGAAGTTCTGCAACTTCCACAACATCACCTAGCATACCACCGATGAATGCTCACAGCTAAAGCGTGCATTAGAGAAGTTAATCAATGACCAAGTGCTAACCGATTCGAGGGAGATTATAGCCAAGATTGAAGAAGAGAAACGAATGGATGTCTCAGATTTGTCTGATGCCTTTGAAAGGCTAGGAACCACTATGACCGGCATGCTCGAGAAATTAATAGCAAGGGGCTTACTCGAGAGACCCGAAAATTACTGCATACCATTCTCCGACGATCCAAAGAAGTTTTGTGACTATCACCAGATTACCGGTCACACCACCGAAGAGTGCACCGGATTAAAGAAGTCAATTCAAAGGTTGATCAACAAGGGTTCCATCGAAGATCCTAGGCTTTCGTTAGACAAAGATAGTATAGCAACAAACGTCGGTGATCTAGCCGAACCTATTGTGGCAGACTCCGAGTTTTATAGTGATGAAGAGATAGATTGTACTTCAAAATTTATTAATGATAGTCATTCTTCTTGTTATATGCTGTCATTAGATGAATTATCTCTAGAAGCTTCTCTCTTAGGAGATTGTGACTCCGGTCCACTCGAATCTCCACTTAAATCTGCACCACTATCTATAGCCAAAATCTTCACAGAATCCGCAAAAATGCCACAGTCTCCATACGACGTACGAGCGGAAATCAACCTACTCACAAGGTCCAGACATATCTATCAGTCAGACCCCAAGGGTACAAAGAAGGTCTTCAATAAAGAGTCAGATACATCAGATCCTGAGAAAGAGGATCCCATCCTCACGCAGCTTAAGCAAACCCAAGCTCACATCTCTCTGTGGTCCCTACTCACTTTATCTCTAGCTCACCGTCAAATGCTTGAGAAGAACTTAGCCGCCATTATGGTCCCATCAGACACAACTCCCGAGAATGTCACACAGATGATCGGCAACATTCACTTCGGGAATATCATCACCTTTTCAGAGCTCGATGAACCTCCATTTGGCATTGATCATAATGAACCACTGCACATTACAATCGAAATCAGCGAGAAGAAAATCCCTTGAGCTTTTGTAGACAACGGATCCACCATCAATGTACTGCCGTCTCGAATGATGGATGTGGTAGGTGTAGACCCAACTACTCTGAGGCCTTCCAAGCAAACAGTCAAGGCTTATGACTCCACATGCAGATCAGTATTGGGGATTGTCACTCTGCCCATTACTGTGGGAACACAAACTCTGTCTACAGATTTCCAAGTGATTGACATACCAGCCTCCTTCTCAATCTTACTAGGACGCCCTTGGCTCCACAAGGCCAATGCTGTTCCATCCTCCTTACATCAGTGTGTTAAGTTCCAATCAGGGAATGAGGTAACAGTTATTTACAGTGATCTGGTAACAGCACAAAGAACCGATACAAAAAGAGTACCAGTACTTCAGATTCAACACGAGGAGGATCTCCGACTCTTCAGTGGGTTCGAGATAGTGGCACAAGCTCAAATATGTGATGATGACCTTACCAGAACTTCTGATAAAGTGCAACTTGTCTACAAGATACTGCGAGACATGGGCTTCATACCGGGGCTGGGGCTAGGAAAAAATCTACAAGGGCCTACAGAGCTAACCGAAGAAGTAAACCACAGAGGCCTGTTTGGGCTAGGGTACGTACTTACTCCTACTGACGAAGCAGATCAGAAACAGATAGAGGTACTCAAGAAAAAACAACTCCCTTACAAGAAGTTTGATATGAATCCTTACCGCCTCTCCCTCAATAGTTATTATGTGAAAGAAGGAGAAGAATACTCGAACTTCGAGTTCGCAGAGCCATGGTTCGACCACAACGGCAATTTAAAAAAAGGCTTTGAAATCTTCAGAGATGTCGAATTCGACCGGGCCAATCTAGAGCTAAAGTACATGGAACCTCGAAAGACTACTGGCAGAATTACCACCATTCAGAACGAGTACTGCATCAAGGTGAACAAAGACCTGACTTATGATACTGAATTCGTGTCACTCCATGAACCATTGGTCGGTGAAGCTAAGGAAACAGAACCATGGGACGGCCAAGATTTGTTCCAGCACCTAATCCTCGAAGACGATATCGTGGCTGTTATCGAATATCGACCTGTGACTACTGCTATTGAGAATCTGGGGCTGGTCATTTTGTCCCCTAGAGAGTCATTTTCCCCTAGGTCAGTCAGGCCCCCTGTTCTCACGTATGAGTTTGTGTCTCCATCCAAGTCTAATAACCTCAAGTCAAAAGTCTATGATGTAATCGCAAACAATGTCTTTCCTCGTGCATTAATTGAAAGTCTCGATCTTTCCGAGTATCCCGCTATAGCCACTCTTATAAATGATAAATTAACTAATCAACCTAATGATATACCAATAGTTAATAACGATTCATTAAAAGATGCAGACACATACGAACTTAATAACGAATACATCCGAGAAATCTCAGAGCAGGTTATGAATCAAAGGGAAAGCCGAGCCCAAGCTGCCGATGAGGTGTTAGCATGTGTGAATCTGGGAAGACAAGACAAGCCGAAGTGGACTCATATTGGGAGCTTCTTTCATGACGAATAACGTGAAACGGTGATCAAATTGCTCAGAGAATATGAAGACATCTTCTCATGGTCCTATGACGATACGCCGGATAGAAAATGGGAACAACTGACAACGCCAGATATTGGGTCAGTAAAGCAAGCGATACTGCCAGTCAAGCCCGAATGGTCCCCTCACATGGTGAGAGAAATAGAAAAACTGCTACAAAGGGACTTCATCAAGTTCGCATACTGGCCAAGGTGGTTACTTGACACCATCTCCGCAAAGAAGTATAAAAAGAAGGTGACAGTTCACATAGACATCATGGGTCTCAATGAATTGAGTCCCAGACATCGGTTCCCGCCGTTTGACATAGAATCATTGCTAGAGGCCACCGAAGACAGAGAAGTTCGATCATTCCTCAAAAGTTTCCCCGGTAAAAATCGTATACCCGCCGCAGTACAGACAGACGAGAAAATGCTCTTTCATACGCCATGGGGAAATTATTGTCACACCAATAGATTCCTAGAATGGAAAGACATTGGAATCTCTTACCACATACCAACAAGATTGCTATCAAATGCGGAAGTTTAGTTAGACGACCTAGTGGTGCACTCCAAGAGACCTTACGGTCGACATACCAAGGATCTACGGATAATCTTCAACGTTCTAAGGAGACAGAAAGTTCCCCTCGACCCTATTAGGTGCAGATTTGGTACTACTCAGACAAAAGCCCTAGGCTACAGGTTGGGACATAGGTTCGAAGCCAACCCAGAAAAGATCAGAGAATTAATCACGATGTCACCCCCTCACCAAAAAAAATCAAAGAATCAAGCTCATAAGCCTGATATGCTACATTAATCGCCTCACAACAGCGGGAAACCCACTCCTTAAAGAGTTACAGAATTGCTTAGACGAAGTTTGGAATCAGAAGTGTGAGTCGGCTCTAACTCAACTGAAGAGCCACTTAGTGAATACCCCGTCCTTGCGACCATCACACGAGAAATTCGAGTCACAAAATGGAACTCCAATCCTTTTCCGACATAGCACAAACTCGGATCTACCTTTGGGCCTCATATTCAAAGCACTAGGGAAAATTGGTAAACTATAAGAACCAAGCTCTGCTACAATGTCACAAACCAGCGAGCCAAGCAGAAGGTGCTCATATCACCAGAAGGAAGGGCATGACACCGATGATTGCCAAGAATTAAAAGAAGAGGTTCGACTACTCATCGAGACGGGTCGCTTAGTCAAGCGGAATGAAGATTGAGTATATATGGACGACAACGGCCTCCTCCCAGTCAAAGTTTACAAGCTCCGCCGCTACTACAACTAACCACCGCGGTCAGTCTCCACAAATGGTAATCTTCATCAGAGGTACTCTCCACCAGCGGAGCTCTCCATCTACGGTCTTCTACAATGGCCATCCCCTTTGTAAAAAAAAATTGTTAGTCTCTCCACTTCCCCTCTTCTATCTTCCCTTTCTACAATTAGAAATGGACTACGGTGACCTGAGCCCCTTAGCCCTACTTGTAAAAGGGGAACGTAGGCATCCTTCAATGGTGCGGTCTCAAAAATAAATAAAATCCCAAATCTGGTTTGAACAAAATGTCAATAAAGCAAACAATCTGTTTATTACTAAAGCAAAATCTCTATTTTCACAAGTCACTACACGTTAACATTTATTTGATGAGTCTAAGCTCGAAAGAACCTGCGAATAAATAACCTGCTTTGAAATTTAAATAAACTAAGACAAACTAAAATCTAAACTATGTGTCTGCAGTGACAGTGGTTGGATACTCGGAGTCAATCCTCCTCTTCCTCTTCCTTCTTCAGTTTCTTGTCTCTTCGTCCACGTCTAGCCCATCTAGTAGGATCCTCAAATAAATCCTTCTTAAGCTGAGTCACCCCACTTGGGCATTCTCTCTCTCTTTTCCTCTCAGTAGGTGCTAGCTGAGCCAACTCGGTCTCCAACTCCCATTGTACATTATTGTCCTCCCTCAAGCGTCTGCTCGAGACATAAGGGACCACCACCCTACGTCTCAATCTTCTCAAAGTCTGTCCCATATTCCCCAAAGTTATCTGGTACCATTCCAAGTATTCTCGAGACAGAAGTATGTCACGTGTTCGCTGTATACTGAGAGTGCTGGGCATAAGATCATAAGACCAACATCGCTCCAGGAGCAACCGGTATTCATGTGGAGTATCTGGTCGGTCACCCTGCTACAAGTCTCCTCCCATAAAGAGGGTATAATCTGAGGCATCCTGTACTGACGGCACACCCACACTGCATAGTAGTAAGTGGTCTCATCAAAAGCAGGGACCGAATCATACAAAGACCGCTTTGAACCCACCGTGCTCTGATAATCTCCCAATGAGGCACCATCCATTTAATCTGAGCTGTACTAACCTGTGCCAGATACGTCACCCATGCAGACTGAACCATCCCTACAAAAGGCGGTCTCACTCGCCTACTCTGACAAACCCAAGGTGATACTACTCCGAGAGGATCTTCTAAGACTCACAATCTCTCCTGCAGCCACAAGGTTAACAGTCTGGTACTTCCTCTGGTCATCTTCCTAGCCCCCGAGGCCAACTCTCCAATGCCATACAAAGTCTCTCCAAGCAGACAAGGAACAATACTGCGATCAGCTCGAGCTTGGTCCACCATGTTGAGACAACCCATGGTAGCTACTCCTACGTAAGGTGGAAATAATACCGAGGCAAACAGACAAAGTGCCAGACAATCCAGAGCCATGTCAGACTCTACCGTGCTATTAATAAACCTGATGGGAAGCTCACAGAGATTAACACCACCATCAAACAGCAAGCCCCTAGCAACTTCGATAGAAACCCTCAGCAGTTGGGAAATTCGAATTTCTGGAGGCACTTGAGGCTACGGCATGGCTACCCTATCAGTCACCACCGCACCACAAAGAGCCACAAAATCTTCATATGTTGGAGTGATTTCATTGTAAGAAAAGTTGAAGACATGATTCTCATTGTCCCAGAATTTAGTAGCAGCACGAATCAGATGCTCGTCAGATTTAACCCTATACAAGGACCAAAGGCACTTAATTCCAAATCTCCTATCAAATCTTGCACGGGTTGCCCTTGAAAGCTTCCCAACCCAGATCTTCAAGCTCTTGATGAAGTAGTTTTGTCGCTCCTCATAAAGAAGAAAAGCTGCTGTTGGCCTCGTCTGTTTACGCAGGCTGTTATTATATAGATGAAGGAGTTCAAGTCCTGATCATACAAGGAAAAATCTGACGAAAATCATGTCAGATCAAGGACCAGCCGCGCGGCCAGTCCCTCCTACAACAATTGGCCAGGCGGCCACATCATTCGGCTCAGACAGATTGCCAGTCCGTCCCCAACAAACACCAGAATGGACCCATTTCAGACATTTCGAAGGTCACAAGTCACAAAAAAGGTCTGATAGAGAAGGTGGAAATCCCCAACAGTGTGAAAATCCCTATTTTACCCCTAGGGCTCATGCATTGTACTAAACATAGAGACATGTAAATAAAATACTAATTAATTACATACCAAAAACAAATAAAAATGTTGTACATAAATATGTCTGTTTGTTTCTCCTCTCTCCCTCTTTCTCTAACAAAGTGTAGGAAATCAAAGGACTACATCTAGTCCGAATCAGAATCCTCAATGTCCACATCATCATCCTCTCCACCCTGCTCCGTGCGATGGGACCCACTAGCTCCTGAGCTCCTACTCCGGACAGACCTCAAACTTTTATCCCCTATGGGAGACCTCTCTCTACGCTGAGGCAACACCACGTCATCCCGACGATAGGTACAAGCAGCAGCCAAGCTCCGAAATAGCCTCTAAAAAATATTGCCCTGACGGACAGAGCGGATATAAGCCTCCCGAGTCACCAGGGACAAATAAAGCACAATTCATATACAAGTCTAAAGTGTGTGTGTGCAAAGACATAAATGAAAAAAAGGTATCATACCGTAGGTCCAAGCGGAGGAAGCTGGGCCCCAGTAACCTCGTCAGCCTCAGTCGGCGTCAGATCAAAGTCCACCTCAACACCTCCCCCCGCATCCAGATTTTATCAGGGAAACGAGGAATATCCATGGCATGCCTAGAACCTCTGCTCGACCTCGCCGGATAGGCACCCGCCTGCCTCCTAGCCAACACCTGTGGGCTCACCAACACATGCTCAACAAACCACTCATAATCGGCCCCACTCTGATACAAATAAGCCAGAGTCCTCACTCAGTATTCACCACTCGCCCTCATCCTAGCAGGGTACAATATGTTCCTCGGAGGCTCAAGCGGGGCCTACACTACCGGATGTCTGCCATGCTGTCTACAGACTCTCTTGCCAAGGTACATGGCATACCCAGTCAACCCTACTAAAAAGCAGCGGGAGGCAGTAAACTCCTGAGCCTGACCAACCCCTTCCAACACCATGTTCGACTAAGGAAAAAACTGGAAATCCCCGTACAGTGCACCACTCAGCCTCGAGGCAAAGACCCCCAGATCCGGAGTCTTCCTAGCCCTGCGAACCTCAAATCGGTTCTCTTTCGCCCAAAATCTCATAACTGGAACCACTGGCACCCCCTGCACAGTAAAGGGAGCAATATGGAATAGCTCGTAGACCCACACCTGTGGAAAAGCAACATTTCAGTTTCTGAAAAGTTCTGAACAAAAGACAAGCATGGTATAAAAAAAGATCGAGTTGGAGACATACCTCAAAAGCAAACTGGAAACAATCAAAAGACGAGGTACTCGACCTCGAACAGACATCAAGAGCTCTATACATCTCTGCTAGTCCGGCTCCGCCCCATGAGACCTAGCTCGCCTGCTCCAAATCAGCCAGAGCACCCAACAAGGAGAATCGACAAAAGGTCCCCGTACTCGGGAACAGAGTCTGTGAAAAGCTATACCACAGAATGGCTCGCACCAGACAATCAGTATCGCTGATGCCCTACAAAAAGTCTCCAATGGCCCCCTCTAGCAAGGTCCTCAGACGGTCTTCCTCAAAGCCGTTGCCCTTCACACCCCTGCCAAGCTGCATCCCAATCAACTCTACCTGACGATGTAAGTCCTCAGACAAGCCCTCATCAAATGGCAGGGGCGTATCAGTAAATTGCAGCCCAGTGATAGCTGGGAAATCGGTGGGAATAATTGTAACCTCTCCCCAACTAAAGTGGAACGTGTGGGTAGTATCCCACCAATACTCCCTCATCATCTCAACCAGGCCCATCACCTTCTGGGTCCCTCCAATCGCCTGCACATCATCAAAAAATGGGCCGAAGCCCAGAGCTCGAATCCTCTCTCTGACTACGCCACCTGACGGAAGCATGTTCCATATCTCTCCCACGGCCTTCATGGATCCGCGAGATTTCATCCTCTGCAGGTAAACACAGCAAAGGTACGTTATTCAAACTGGCAGTATATAAATTAAAGTGTTCATGCATGCTTTGTTTTATCTACTTGCGCGTATATTTGCCGTCCCCAAAATAATCAACAAATCCCAGAAAAATTAAATAAACACGAATGATTAATTTAATTCAAAACAGTCTCAAAAGTAATACAACAAGTATGAAATAAAAGACACAAAAAATATCCAAAAGCGCTAAGAGCGAGATCGTTACCTCCTTCGTCTCCATCAAGTTCCCACCGGACCAATGCTTGTTTGTCCCCGCGTACAAGTCAAAGTGTTGTCCCATGGTGAAGTGCCATTCATCGGGACGGAATTTGCGAGAAGCCATCCGTGCTCATATGGTTGATCCGCGCCAAAAAGATAGTTAAAATTCATCTCTATAACAACAAAGTATCTCAAAATCTCTTTTTTCTCTCTTAAAGCTCGACAAAGAAGGAAGAAAAGTGAAGAATAAAAAGACAGTCGGCGGCTGTTTGTAGGGTCTGTCCAGCGAAGGGACCAGCCGCGCGGCCAGTCTTCCCGCGTGACGTGGCACGCCCTCAGCCCTCCATCTCGTGCGCTCGCATGCGATCCCCGTCAACGCAAGTCAGCCAATCGAAGGGACTGGCCACGCGGCTAGTTATTCCCCCAGGCGAAAAATTTCACAATTTATCCCTTCGGCTTATTTTTAATCTAAAATTGGCCCCGTTAGCCAAATTTAATCAGAATTTAACCAATTGGGTCCGGAAGACCTCTATAAAAATTACCAAATTTATATATAATTAAAGGTCGGAACCTCCTTAAACCCTAAAAATTATAAATTAAAGGTCGGAACCTCCGTAAGCCCTAATCTCCAAAATTAATCTATAATTAAAGGTTGGAACCTCCTTAAACCCTAAAAATTATAAATTAAAGGTCGGATCCGTAAGCCCTGATTGGGTCCGGAAGACCTCTATAAAAATTACCAATTGGGTTCAGAAATCCACTATAAAATTTCTAAAATCTAAAATTGGGTTCGGAAATCTCTATAAAATTTATAAAATCTAAAATTGGGTTCGGAAATCCACAATAAAATTTCTAAAGTCTAAAATTGGGTTCGGAAATCCTCCATAAAATTTCTAAAATCTAAAATTGGTTTCGTAAATCCTCTATAAAATTTCTAAAATCTAAAACAGGGTTCGGGAATCCTCTACAAAATTTCTAAATATATCTAAAGTCGGGTTCGGGAATCCTCTACAAAATTTATAAAGTTTCTCTAAATTGGGTCCGAAAGACCTCTATAAAAATCACCAATCCATAATGAAAGGTCGGAAACCTCTGTAAACCCTAATTCTCCAAAAATCAATCGATTACGCGCACTCTATAGGAAATTAGAATTCATCCCTAATTCTGTTCTCGATTCTTAAAACTTCTTGTCGAACCGTGCGTAGGGCTTCCCCTCCTTTCCCCAATAGAGTCCATCTGCAACGACTTTATTGTTTCACGAATGTTGTCGATCTCAAGAACGACAATGTATCATTTCTTTTTGCTTTCCCTCCCCAGTAAGGTCCACGCGACCTTATTGTTTCACGAATGCTTGATTATCCCCAGCGAAGGACGGCATATCGTTTCTTTCTTTTCCCACAGGTCTCGAACTACGATTGGCTTGATTCTACTTGGATACGTAGGTAGCCTGACCAAGGTTCAGCCACTTGACCAACCTGGTCACATTCTTTCTCACCCCTCTCTCGATTTGATGTTAGTAGTTGTGCCCTAGGCATGTTTAATAAACGTTGTAATTGTTATCATTTATTTCATATCAATAAAGAGATGTTTTGATTATTATTGTTGTTCATATTTACTTATTATAATCTCCGTCCCTAGTACTTGTTAAGCACTAGTATAAAAGCTAAATGATCATGGGATGATCATGTTAGATTTATGGGTACTTGTTTGGAACAAGGTACTGGACATGACCCGCCGTGTAAGATTTATGTCATGGTCCATGTCGTACATATATCTCATATTAGTTATGTCATTCGAATCCTTAGACATGAAGTTATTATAGTCTTCCACTTGATGAACATTATGTTTGGCATATTCAAACGCTACCTTTAACCGGGTAGTTATAAAGTATATGATTGGCATAATCGGATTCACGTATGGAAGAATAATAAGCTAAATGGATTTGTCCCTCTTCGGAGAGATCTCAAGCTTAGGCCTCTCGTAGGAATGATGTTGATGAAAATGTTCGGCCGGACTCAAATGAATTGATTAGATTAATGTCATTTGGATTATCAACATATTCGGAATCGAGAAAGTATTGAACAAAAACAAGTTGACCGTTTGACCATGACTTGTGTTCAATGAGATCGTGGACAAAGGGATTGTGACATATTCTAAAGGAATGCGAACTTGTCACGACCCGAAAACCCGTCTCTAATTTATTGATAAATAATTATTTATTTATTTATTTATTTGATTTAATTATTTATTTGCGCATTTTATATATCATAATATTAATTTGTGTCTAGCATTATTTGGTTGATATTGTGTTAAGTGGGTAGTAGGGAATTTGGTTTGGGTTATGTGTTAGTATGGGTGAGGGGGCCTAAGTGTAAGTTTTTTGAAATGATTTTTAACTACTCCCTCCCTACTCTTCCCCTTCTCCCTCACTCTTCCTCACACACACACACACACTGCATATCTCTCTCTTTCCATGGAAAAAGGTAAGAAACCTCTCTCTCATTCTTCCTCCATTTTGATCATCTTCCTCCCTCTATTTCTTAGTGCTCATTTTATGAAATGTGTTTAGATCGTCGATAGGATCGTGTAGAGCCAAAAATATTCGAATTCCGTCATCTTTCATAAATTCAAGTAAGTTGCTTTTCCCCCATTTTTATGCTAAAATGTTCATCTTTAACTCCATTAATGCTCTAGTTGATATATATGGCTTCTTTGTTTGATTTGGAATTTATTTGCATTTTTATCCATTTTTGTGAAATTTTGGATGTTTGAATCAATTCTTTACTTGGGTTGCTAGATGTTGTTATATGAGTTCCTTTTGGACCTATAAGTTGTTCTAGTACCTGAATATGCTAGTTAAGAGGGTTGGATTTTGGTTGGAATTTTTGAAGAACCCTGGAAATCTTGCCGAATTCCGGCAGTCAGGGCTCGTGGGCGACCGCCCATGGGTGGGTCGGGCGACCGCCCATGAGATCAGTTGGTCCGGAGTGTTGGAGTTAATGGTTTTGGGCGACCGCCCATTAATGGGTTGGGCGACCGCCCATGAAGTCAGTCTGATGGGTTGTGGGTTAGTGGTCTTGGGCGACCGCCCGGGCTGGTTATGGGCGACCGCCCATAGCAGCTGACCTGTGTATAATTGTTTTTTTTTTAATTGTTTTCGAAATCAAGCTTAGTCTAGGCTCAGAGTATGATACTAATAGATTGAAATGGCCGTTGTGAAATACTCTAGTGTTGAAAATGGTTCCTTCGTGAACAAATGTGTTATGAGATTTGATTAATTATTATTCAAAAATGGTTGAGCACTTTATTATGTGTGATTGGTTTTATTTCATCTTCTTAGTGATTTATTTGGAATGGTTCCCTTCTTTGGAATCATGAGTTGTCTATTTAAGCTAGTATTTATTACTTAGCCCTTACTTGAAAGTCCAGCTGGTATTTGTGTCGTGTTTGGGCGATGCGAAACGTTATGATGGCACAAGCCAACTCCATTATGATGTTGACCATTGTTTTGCCCCATTATTCCCCTCCTCCAGATTGGCCTTGGATGTGAGATGAGCTAGCCCCTTTGTGAGCATTTTAGATATTGGTTTTGGGCTTTGACTGTGTGTCACTGTCCCCTTATTATTATTGGTTCCGGTACCGGGGGTTTTCTCTTCAGCTTTCATGCTGCTATGAAGATGCTGATTGTTGATTATTGAAGCTGCACAGCGACCTTTATTTGGTTCTATCAGTTGGGAAACCTTTGCTAATATCCTTTGTTACTTGTTTATTTCCGCTGCTATCTGTTAATTGATAAATGCTATGTGCTAAGTGATATTTATTATTGTTTATTGCTTATTGCATCATAACATGTCATATAGTTGCATTAGTAAGTTATTGAGATTTATCTCACCCCCTTTCTTTTATCTTTATTTTTCCTTAACCCCCCCAGGAGGAAAGGATTAGACTCGCTGATCACGAGGAGGACGTCGCGAGGGTTGAGCTTTTTGGGCAAGTTGTTATTGGTGGGTTTACATTACATAAATGTGTAACCGTTTTGGGAATAGTTGTACCAAACTTGACGTCATTAAGAATTGTACATTTTATTATTTTGGGTGTAAGCTTATGGAGCTTACACTAGTCCTTTTTTTTTTGTTCAGTGGGATCTCAAAACTTTATGCTATCATCTTTTGGTATAAAAGGAAATTTTTATCTTCATTATTTTAGAGTTTATTGTTTAAGTCGACGTCCAGCTCGCGTACTCCGGGCCCGCGGGGTCGGGGTCGCGACAGTTGGTATCAGAGCTATGGTTTAGCTCTAAGTATAAGTCTGGGTGGACTAGTATGACCTAGGAGGGTAGTTGTGTTCGGAGTGAGTAACGGTTGATGTTTTATGCAGGTAATTGTTCCCAATGGCTAGAAGAAGGGCAGGCGAAAGTTCTAGTGGGACTCAGAATTAGAATGACCTAAGGGAAGAGAATCGTGCCATGTTTCAAGGCATGTTTAAGGCGCCCATGAAGGCCATTCATGACCAAGGGCCAAGAGAGGAGCATGTGGCACCTCCGCGATACGGGTTGGAACAATTTCTGAAATTAAAACCAAGGGAGTTCGATGGCGAGCCCGATGTGAAGAAGGCCGAACTATGGATTGAGTCTATGGAGAAAATTTATGATGTGTTTGGGTGCACGGACGAGGATAGGGTCCGGTTTGCGGCTTATAAGCTTGTGGGTGCCGCCGAACATTGGTGGAAAGGGGTTAAAGCGAGTTGGGATGATACTCACACAGTGTATGCGTGGGAATTGTTTGTGCGGAAATTCAAGGAGCATTTCATTCCGGTAGTAAATCAAAACCGAAAAGAGATCGAGCTTCTCAACTTGGAGCAAGATTTGTTTTCTATAGCTCAGTACTCGGCTAAGTTCACAGAATTAGCCCAGTATTGTGACTATCTTGTGAGGACTGAGGAGCAGAAAGCTATGAGATTCATCCGGGGTTTGAAGACTTCTATCCGGACTCAGCTTATAGCCCAGCGGATTCAAACCTATCAGGATGCGGTGGACCGAGCCTACTTGATCGAGCAAGATATAGGGGAGCACAAGAAGAAGGCCGAGGTGACTAATACTAGCAAGCAGGGAGGGAAGAACAAGCCACAAACCCGTTCAGATAACCGAGGTAATTTTGGGGACAATCTCAGTCCCGAGGGCAACCAATCCCAAGGAACCCAGGCACTACTGCCAGGAACCAAAGGGACCAACATAGGAGACTTTGTTCCTATTGCCAAAAGGAAGGTCATTCAGAGGACCGGTGTTGGAAGAAACAGGGCAAGTGTACCAATTGTGGTCAAATGGGTCATTTTGCAAGGGATTGTACTAGAGGCAGGGGTTAACCATCTGGGGTAGGGGCTGGTGCTCCACAGGGTCAGAAAAGATATGCTGCGGGGAAGCCCAAGGTCCAAGGAAGGGTATTTGCCATGAATCAACAACAAGCTACCGATGATCCTTCTGTTATTAGAGGTATTGTTTCTGTGTCTAATGTGAGCGCTCGTGCGTTAGTAGATCCAGGATCATCACATTCTTACATATCTGTGGAATTTGCTTCTTTGCTAAATGCTGCATTTGAGTCTTTACCATATGTTCTAGAGGAGTCAACCCCTATAGGAGAATGTTTGGTGACCGATAGAGTATTTCGTGCTTGTGATGTGCTTATATGTGGTCGTGTCTTATGTGCGGACTTGGTAGTCCTACCAATTCAAGACTTTGATGTTATTTTGGGTATGGATTGGTTGAGCAAGTTTCATGCTTCTGTTGATTGTCGTAAGAAAGTTGTTACTTTTTCTATTCCCGACGTGCCTAAATTTGTTTTTGAGGCTATGCCTTTGGGTAGGAATATTCGTATCATTTCTTACGTGAAAGCTAGGAGATTGTTGCATCATGGTTGTGAGGGGTACTTGGCTAGTGTGCTTGATACTAGGAAAGAATCCCCTAGTTTGGAGAGTGTTCGGGTAGTTAGAGAATTTCCCGATGTTTTCTCTTTTGAAAATGATATGTCTCCCGATCGTGAGATAGAGTTTTGTATAGACCTTTTACCGGGTACGGCTTCGATTTCAAAGGCACCGTATAGGTTGGCTCCCGCAGAGTTGAAGGAACTAAAGGTTCAGTTGCAAGAGTTGCTTGATCGAGGATTTATCCGCCCTAGTGTTTCCCCGTGGGGAGCACCGGTTTTGTTTGTACGGAAGAAAGACGGTTCTTTGAGATTGTGTATTGATTACCGAAAGTTGAATCAGGTTACAGTGAAGAACAAGTATCCTCTACCACACATTGATGATTTATTTGATCAGCTTCAAGGGTCCGTGGTGTTTTCTAAACTTGATTTGAGGAGTGGGTACCATCAGTTGAAGATTCGATTGGAGGATATTCCGAAGACTGCCTTTCGCACTCGTTATGGTCATTACGAGTTCTTGGTTATGCCGTTTGGGTTGACTAACGCGCCTGCCGTATTTATGGATTTGATGAACCGGGTTTTCCATCCTTATCTTGATTCGTTCGTGGTGGTTTTCATCGACGACATTCTTGTCTACTCTAAATCTCGAGAGGAGCACGAGCAACACTTGAGGACAGTTTTATCCATTCTTGCGAGGGAGCAGTTGTTTGCGAAGTTTAGTAAATGCGAATTTTGGCTCGATAAGGTTTCATTTCTGGGTCATGTTATTTCTAAAGATGGGGTTTCTGTGGATCCTTCAAATATAGAAGCCATAGTGGATTGGAAGAGACCCGAGACAGTGACCGAGATCAGAAGTTTTCTGGGCTTAGCCGGGTATTACAGAAGGTTTATAGAAGGATTTTCGAGGATTGCTACTCCGATGACTCAGTTGACCCGGAAGGATGTACCGTTTGTGTGGGGTGAAAAATGTAAAAGTAGCTTTGATGAATTAAAGAAGAGATTAACTACGGCTCCTGTTCTAGCGTTACCAAAAGTAAATGACGACTTAGTGATTTACAGTGATGCTTCGAAAGAGGGTTTGGGTTGTGTTTTGATGCAGAATGGGAAAGTAATTGCTTATGCTTCGAGGAAGTTGACCCCTAGTGAACAGAATTACACTACTCATGATATGGAGATGGCTGCGATAGTCCTTGCGTTGCATAAGTGGAAGCATTACCTATATGGAGCGAAGTTTGAGATTTTTACTGATCACAAGAGTTTGAAATACCTCTTCTCTCAAAAGGAATTTAATAACCATCAGCGTAGGTGGATGGAGCTTTTAAAAGATTATGATTGCACCATTTCGTACCATCCGGGCAAAGCAAATATGGTAGCTGATGCGATTAGTCGAAAGTCTTATGTGATATCAATGATGGTTCGTGAATGGAAATTGCTAGAGGATGTTCGTGATTGGTGTCCTCGCGAATCGAGACGTGGGGCGATTTTTGTAAATATTAGGGTATCTCCGACCCTAATTCAACAAATAAAGCATACTCAGAAGGAGGACCCAGAGTTGAAGAAGATTATGGATAATGCTTGGGATAGACAGTATGTGGACTTCCAGCTTGACTCCGAGGGAGTGTTGACTTACCGTAGCAGATTGTTTGTGCCGAGTATCGGTGGGATTAAACAGCGAGTTCTTGATGAGGGTCACAAATCCAGGTATACCATTCATCCCAGGAGTACGAAGATGTATCAGGATTTAAAACAGCGGTTTTGGTGGATTAACATGAAGAGGGAAATTGCAGATTATGTATCGAAGTGTTTGACTTGTCAACAAGTTAAAGCAGAGCATCAGAGGCCCGCAGGTTTACTTCAGCCTCTTGAGATACCCGAGTGGAAGTGGGAACACATTACGATGGATTTTGTAACCGGACTACCCAAGACTCGAAGGAGGTTCAATGCAGCTTGGGTGATTGTGGACAGGTTGACTAAATCTTCTCATTTCTTACCCATTGACATTTCCTATTCGATGGAGAAACTTGCAAATTTGTATATTCATGAGGTTGTCAGATTACATGGTGTTCCAGTTAGTATTGTGTCGGACAGAGATCCCAGGTTTACATCCCGATTTTGGCAAGCGTTACAGAAGCCTTTGGATACTGATTTGAGGTTTAGCACCGCGTTTCATCCTCAGACTGACGGTCAGTCCGAGACAACCATTCAGATTCTCGAGGATATGTTACGGGCTTGCACAGTTGACTTTCCAGATTCGTGGGATACACACCTACCGCTTGCAGAGTTCGCCAACAATAATAGTTATCAGTCGAGTATTCAGATGGCACCGTATGAGGCTTTGTATGGGAGGAAATGTCGTTCGCCTATTTGTTGGGACGAGGTTGGGGAAGCAAAACTTTGGGGTGTTGACATGGTTCAGGACTCGGTGGAAAAGGTTAGAATTATTCGGGATCGATTGAAGACGGCTCAGAGTCGACAGAAGAGCTACGCCGATCATCGGAGGCGAGATCTTAGTTTTCAGACCGGAGATTTTGTGTTCTTGAAGGTGTCCCCGAAGGTTGGTATTCGCAGGTTCGGGAAGAAGGGTAAATTGGCTCCGAGGTTTGTTGGACCGTTTGAGATTTTGGGGAAAGTGGGACTTCTAGCATATCATCTTGCGTTACCGTCTTCTTTCGACCGATTACATAATGTTTTTCACGTTTCTATGCTTCAGAAGTATGTTCATGATCCATCTCACGTGTTACCGAGGGTGCCGGAGGATATAGAGCCCGACATGACTTACGAGGAACGACCGGTTTGGATTCTTGATTCCAAAGTTCAAGAGTTGAGGAACAAGAGCATTGCGTTGGTTAGAGTCCTTTGGAAGAATCATAATGTTGAGGAATCGACTTGGAAGCTTCGAGAGGAGATGGAGCGTAGATATCCGTGGCTTTTTAATTCGGGTAAGTCTCGTTAAAATTCGGGTCGAATTTTCTTTAAGGGGGAGTGAATGTCACGACCCGAAAACCCGTCTCTATTTTCTAATAATAAATATTTAATTATTTATTTATTTCTTATTTAATTGTTTAAATTATTATTTAATTATTAATTTATGTGTGCATTTTATGTTTCATAATAAATTATGCCTAGCATTTTATTTGGGTCATTTGTGCTAGTGTAGAAGTGTTGAGTCTTAATTGTTAGTGGGGAGTTTATTTGTAAAGGGTAGTAGTAGGGGAGGGGCCTAAGTGTAAGTTTTCAAATCATTTTTCCTACTCCCTCCCTACTCTTCCTTCTCCCTCACCCTCTCCCTCATCATTCCCAGCAAACTCCCTCTCTCTCCTTGGCTATGGTGAGTTTTTCTCCTCTTCCTTCTCTCTTCATTTTCTTCCTCTTCCTCTCATCTTATCTTATTTCTCATTCTACGAAATGTATTTAGATCGTCGATAGGATCGCGTAGAATCAAAAATATTTGAATTCCGTCATCTTTGAGAAATCTCAAGTAAGTTGCTTTTCCCCCATTTTTATGCTAAAGTGTTCATTTCATGTTTATATTATGCTTTAGTTGATACATTTGATGTTTGATTGAGTTTGAGATTTATTTGGAATTTATTTTGGTTTTTGGTAAAAAAAATGGTGATTTTGATGAATGTTGGGATTTGATCTTGGTTTGGTTGATAAATGGTGTTATTAAGGTCCCCTTCTTGGTTTGTTGTTGTTTAGGTACCTTGGGGATCATGTTGGGAGTATTGATTTTGAGTGTTGTAAAAATGGGTAAGAAAAATGAAGAACCCAGCTCTGTTTTCCCGGCCAAGAACCAGACCAGGCGCCCGCCCGGGTTGGACCAGGCGCCCACCTACCCAGCTTTTTATGCGGCCAGACCTTCTGGTCAATTAAGCACCCGCCCCATGCCAGGCGCCCGCCCGCCCCCTGTTCCAGAATTCTGCTTTTTTTTGCTTGGTTTAAGACTGATGGCTTACCTAGTTTAGGTTTTATTCTTCTAATTAACCTAAGTTAACATCATGGAACACCTTATTAATTGGGATTGATTCTTTCGTGAATAAATATGTTATGGAATTTGATTAAGTATCATTTTGGGAATGTGGTCCATCCTTGATGTGTTGTTTGGATTAGTTTACCTTTGTGGTAATTGATTTGGAATGGTTCCCTACTTTGGAATCTTTAGTTGTTTACCGTGCTAGTATTTTATTACTTAGCCTTTATTTGAAAGTCCAGCTGGTATTTGTGTGTGTTTCGGGCGATGCGAAACATTATGATGGCACAAGCCAAGTCCATTATGATGTTGACCATTGTTTTGCCCCATTATTACCCTCCTCCAGATTGGCCTTGGATGTGAGATGAGCTAGCCCCTTTGTGAGCACTTTAGCTATTGGTTTCGGGCTTTGACTGTGTGTCACTGTCCCCTTATTGTTATTGGTTCCGGTACCGGGGGTTTTCTCTTCAAGCTTTCATGCTACTATGAAGATGTTGATTGTTGATTATTGAAGCTGCGCAGCGACCTTTATTTGGTTATTTCAGTTGGGAAACCTTGGCTAATATCCTTTGTTACTTGTTTATTTCCGCTGCTATCTGTTAATTGATAAATACTATGTGCTAAGTGATAATTATTATTGTTTATTGCTTATTGCATCTTAGCATGTCATGTAGTTGCATTAGTGACTTATTGAGATTTATCTCACCCCCATTTCTTTTGTCTTTGTTTTTCCTTAACCCCCCCCAGGTGGAAAGGATTAGACTCGCTGATCACGAGACAGGACTTCGAGTGTGGATATAGCTTTTGGGGAAGGTTGTTATTCGGTTTGCATTATTTAAATGTATAACTTTGGGATAGTGTAACCAAAACAATGACGTCGTTAAGAATTCTACATGTTATATTTTGGGGCATAAGCTTGTGGAGCTTATGTTAGTGGTACTTTGTTGTTATTAAACTTTGATTTACAAAACTTTGTGTTATCATCTTTTGGTACAAAAGGAAAAATTTTATCTTCATTATTTTAGAGTTTATTGTTTAAGTCGACATCCAGCTCGCGCACTCCGGATCCGCGGGGTCGGGGTCGCGACAGTTGGTATCAGAGCTATGGTTTAGCTCTAAGTATAAGTCTAGGTGGACTAGTATGAACTAGGACGGTAGTTGTGTTTAGAGTGAGTAACGGTTGGTGTTTTATGCAGGTAATTGTTCTCAATGGCTAGAAGAAGAACGGGTGAAGGTTCTAGAGGGGCTCAGAATCAGAATGATCTTCGGGAAGAGAACCGTGCTATGTTCCAAGGCATGTTTGAGGCGGCCATGAAGGCAATTCATGACCAAGGACAGAGAGTAGAGCAAGCACCACCACCCCGATATGGTTTGGAGCAATTCTTGAAACTGAAATCGGCAGAGTTCGATGGTGAGCCCGATGTGAAGAAGGCCGAATTATGGGTTGAGTCTATGGAGAAAATTTATGATGTGTTTGGGTGCACGGACGAGGATAGGGTCCGGTTCGTGGCTTATAAGCTTGTGGGTGCCGCCGAGCATTGGTGGAAAGGGGTTAAAGCGAGTTGGGATGACACCCATACAGTGTATGCATGAGAGTTGTTTGTGCGGAAGTTCAAGGAGCATTTTATTCCGGTAGTGGATCAAAACCGAAAGGAGATCGAGCTTCTCAACTTGGAGCAAGGTTTGTTGTCCATAGCTCAGTACTCAGCTAAGTTCACAGAATTAGCCCGGTATTGTGACTATCTCGTGAGGACCGAAGAACAGAAAGCTATGAGATTCATCCGGGGTTTGAAGACTTCTATCCGTACTCAGCTTATAGCCCAGAGGATTGTGACATTCCAGGATGCGGTAGACCGTGCCTATCTTATAGAGCAAGATATTGGAGAACATAAGAGGAAGACCAAGGTAGCTAACCCGAGTAAGCAAGGAGCGCAGAGCAAGTCACAACCAAGGATTGATAACCGAGGTAACTTTGGGGGACAATCTCAGTTCCGAGGGCAACCAATCCCAAGGAACCCGGGTACTACTTCCGGGAACCAAGGGAACCAAAATAGGAGACTTTGTTCCTATTGCCAAAAGGAAGGCCATTCAGAGGACCGGTGTTGGAAGAAACAGGGCAGGTGTACCAATTGTGGTCAAATGGGTCATTTTGCAAGGGATTGTATTAGAGGCAGGGGTCAACCATCTGGGTTAGGGGCTGGGGCTCCACAGGGTCAGAAAAGGGATGCTACGGGGAAGCCCAAGGTCCAAGGAAAAGTGTTTGCAATGAATCAGCATCAGGCAGATGATCCCTCAGTGATTGGAGGTATTGTTTCTATATCTAATGTGAGCGCGCGTACGTTAGTAGATCCAGGATCATCTCATTCTTACATTTCTGTGCAATTTGTTTCTTTACTAAATGCTGCATCTGAGTCTTTGCCCTATGTGTTAGAGGTGTCAACTCCTTGGGAGAGTGTTTGGTGACTGATAAAGTCTTTCGTGCTTGTGATGTGCTTATATGCGGTCGTGTCTTGAGTGCGGACTTGGTAGTCCTCCCGATTCAAGATTTTGATGTTATTTTGGGTATGGATTGGTTGAGCAAGTTTCATGCTTCTGTTGACTGTCGTAGAAAGGTCGTTAATTTTTCTATCCCTGATGTGCCTAATTTTGTTTTTGAGGCTATGCCTTTGGGTAGAAATATTCGTATGATTTCCTATGTGAAAGCTAAAAGATTATTGCATCGTGGTTGTGAGGGGTATTTGGCTAGTGTGCTTGATACTAGGAAAGAATCCCCTAGTTTGGAAAGTGTTCGGGTAGTTAGAGAATTTCCCGATGTTTTCTCTTCTGATTATAATATGCCTCCCGATCGTGAGATAGAGTTTTGTATAGATCTTTTGACAGGTACAACTCCGATTTCAAAGGCACCGTACAGGTTGGCTCCCGCAGAGTTGAAGGAACTAAAGGTTCAATTGCAAGAGTTGTTTGATCGAGGGTTTATCCGCCCTAGTGTTTCCCCGTGGGGAGCACCGGTTTTGTTTGTGCGGAAGAAAGACGGTTCTTTGAGATTGTGTATCGATTACCGAAAGTTGAATCAGGTTACAGTGAAGAACAAGTATCCTCTACCTCACATTGATGATTTATTTGATCAGCTTCAAGGGTCCGTAGTGTTCTCTAAACTTGATTTGAGGAGTGGGTACCATCAGTTGAAGATTCGATCGGAGGACATTCCGAAGACTGCCTTTCGCACGCGGTATGGTCATTATGAATTCTTGGTTATGCCGTTTGGGTTGACTAACGCGCCTGCCGTATTTATGGATTTGATGAACCGGGTTTTCCATCCTTATCTTGATTCGTTTGTGGTGGTCTTCATCGACGACATTCTTGTCTACTCTAAATCTAGAGAGGAGCACGAGCAACACTTGAGGACAGTTCTATCCATTCTTGGGAGGGAGCAGTTGTTTGCGAAGTTTAGTAAATGCGAATTTTGGCTCGAGAAGGTTTCATTTCTGGGTCATGCTATTTCTAAAGATGGGATTTCTGTGGATCCTTCAAAGATAGAAGCCATAGTGGATTGGAAGAGACCCGAGTCAGTGACCGAGATCAGAAGTTTTCTGGGTTTAGCCGGGTATTGCAGAAGATTTATAGAAGGGTTTTTGAGGATTGCTACTCCGATGACTCAGTTGACCCGGAAGGATGTACCGTTTGTGTGGAGTGAAAAATGTCAAAGTAGCTTTGATGAATTAAAGAAGAGATTAACTATGGCTCCTATTCTTGCGTTACCAAATGAAAATGACGACTTAGTGATTTACAGTGATGCTTCGAAAGACGGTTTGGGTTGTGTTTTGATGCAGAATGGGAAAGTAATTGCTTATGCTTCGAGGAAGTTGACCCCTAGTGAACAGAATTACCCTACTCATGATATGGAGTTGGCTGCGATAGTCCTTGCGTTGCATAAGTGGAAGCATTACCTATATGGAGCGAAGTTTGAGATTTTTACCGATCACAAGAGTTTAAAATACCTTTTCTCTCAAAAGGAATTGAATAACCGTCAGCGTAGGTGGATGGAGCTTTTAAAAGATTATGATTGCACCATTTCGTACCATCCGGGCAAAGCAAATGTGGTAGCTGATGTGATCAGTCGAAAGTCTTATGTGGCATCAATGATGGTTCGTGAATGGAAATTGCTAGAGGATGTTCGTGATTGGTGTCCTCGCGAATCGAGACGTAGGGCGATTTTTACGAATATTAGGGTATCTCCGACCCTAATTCAACAAATAAAGGATACTCAGAAGGAGGACCCAGAGTTGAAGAAGATTATGGATAATGCTCGGGATAGACAGTATGTGGACTTCCAGCTTGACTCCGAGGGAGTGTTGACTTACCGTAGCAGATTGTGTGTGCCGAGTATCGGTGGGATTAAACAGCGAGTTCTTGATGAGGGTCACAAATCCAGGTATACCATTCATCCCAGGAGTACGAAGATGTATCATGATTTAAAACAGCGGTTTTGGTGGATTAACATGAAGAGGGAAATTGCAGATTATGTATCGAAGTGTTTGACTTGTCAACAAGTTAAAGCAGAGCATCAGAGGCCCGCAGGTTTACTTCAGCCTCTTGAGATACCCGAGTGGAAGTTGGAACACATTACGATGGATTTTGTAACCGGACTACCCAAGACTCGAAGGAGGTTCAATGCAGCTTGGGTGATTGTGGACAGGTTGACTAAATCTTCTCATTTCTTACCCATTGACATTTCCTATTCGATGGAGAAACTTGCAAATTTGTATATTCATGAGTTTGTCAGATTACATGGTGTTCCAGTTAGTATTGTGTCGGACAGAGATCCCAGGTTTACATCCCGATTTTGGCAAGCGTTACAGAAGGCTTTGGGTACTGATTTGAGGTTTAGCACCGCGTTTCATCCTCAGACTGACGGTCAGTCCGAGAGAACCATTCAGATTCTCGAGGATATGTTACGGGCTTGCACAGTTGACTTTCCAGATTCGTGGGATACACACCTACCGCTTCCAGAGTTCGCCTAAAATAATAGTTATCAGTCGAGTATTCAGATGGCACCGTATGAGGCTTTGTATGGGAGGAAATGTCGTTCGCCTATTTGTTGGGACGAGGTTGGGGAAGCAAAACTTTGGGGTGTTGACATGGTTCAGGACTCGGTGGAAAAGGTTAGAATTATTCGGGATCGATTGAAGACGGCTCAGAGTCGACAGAAGAGCTACGCCGATCATCGGAGGCGAGATCTTAGTTTTCAGACCGGAGATTTTGTGTTCTTGAAGGTGTCCCCGAAGGTTGGTATTCGCAGGTTCGAGAAGAAGGGTAAATTGGCTCCGAGGTTTGTTGGACCGTTTGAGATTTTGGGGAAAGTGGGTCTTCTAGCATATCGTCTTGCGTTACCGTCTTCTTTCGACCGATTACATAATGTTTTTCACGTTTTTATGCTTCAGAAGTATGTTCATGATCCATCTCACGTGTTACCGAGGGTGCCGGAGGATATAGAGCCCGACATGACTTACGAGGAACGACCGGTTCGGATTCTTGATTCCAAAGTTCAAGAGTTGAGGAACAAGAGCATTACGTTGGTTAGAGTCCTTTGGAAGAATCATAATGTTGAGGAATCGACTTGGGAGCTTCGAGAGGAGATGGAGCGTAGATATCCGTGGCTTTTTAATTCGGGTAAGTCTCGTTAAAATTTGGGTCGAAATTTCTTTAAGGGGGAGTGAATGTCACGACCCGAAAACCCGTCTCTATTTTATAATAATAAATATTTAATTATTTATTTATTTCTTATTTAATTGTTTAAATTATTATTTAAATATTAATTTATGTGTGCATTTTATGTTTCATAATAAATTATGCCTAGCATTTTATTTGGGTCATTTGTGCTAGTGTAGAAGTGTTGAGTCTTAATTGTTAGTGGGGAGTTTATTTGTAAAGGGTAGTAGTAGGGGAGGGGCCTAAGTGTAAGTTTTCAAATCATTTTTCCTACTCCCTCCCTACTCTTCCTTCTCCCTCACCCTCTCCCTCATCATTCCCAGCAAACTCCCTCTCTCTCCTTGGCTATGGTGAGTTTTTCTCCTCTTCCTTCTCTCTTCATTTTCTTCCTCTTCCTCTTATCTTATCTTATTTCTCATTTTACGAAATGTGTTTAGATCGTCGATAGGATCGCGTAGAATAAAAAATATTTGAATTCCGTCATCTTTGAGAAATCTCAAGTAAGTTGCTTTTCCCCCATTTTTATGCTAAAGTGTTCATTTCATGTTTATATTATGCTTTAGCTGATACATTTGATGTTTGATTGAATTTGAGATTTATTTGGAATTTATTTTGGTTTTTGGTAAAAAAATGGTGATTTTGATGAATGTTGGGATTTGATCTTGGTTTGGTTGATAAATGGTGTTATTAAGGTCCCCTTCTTGGTTAGTTGTTGTTTGGGTACCTTGGGGATCATGTTGGGAGTATTGATTTTGAGTGTTGTGAAAATGTGTAAGAAAAATGAAGGACCCAGCTCTGTTTTCCCGGCCAAGAACCAGACCAGGCGCCCGCCCGGGTTGGACCAGGCGCCCGCCTACCCAGCTTTTTATGCGGCCAGACCTTCTGGTCAATTAATCGCCCGCCCGCCCCATGCTAGGCGCCCGCCCGCCCCTTGTTCCAGAATTCTGCTTTTTTTTGCTTGGTTTAAGACTAATGGCTTACCTAGTTTAGGTTTTATTCTTCTAATTAACCTAAGTTAACATCGTGGAACACCTTATTAATTGGGATTGATTCTTTCGTGAATAAATATGTTATGGAATTTGATTAAGTATCATTTTGGGAATGTGGTCCTTCCTTGATGTGTTGTTTGGATTGGTTTACCTTTGTGGTAATTGATTTGGAATGGTTCCCTACTTTGGAATCTTTAGTTGTTTACCGTGCTAGTATTTTATTACTTAGCCTTTATTTGAAAATCCAGCTGGTATTTGTATGTGTTTCGGGCGATGCGAAACATTATGATGGCACAAGCCAAGTCCATTATGATGTTGACCATTGTTTTGCCCCATTATTACCCTCCTCCAGATTGGCCTTGGATGTGAGATGAGCTAGCCCCTTTGTGAGCACTTTAGCTATTGGTTTCGGGCTTTGACTGTGTGTCAATGTCCCCTTATTGTTATTGGTTCCGATACTGGGGGTTTTCTCTTCAAGCTTTCATGCTACTATGAAGATGTTGATTGTTGATTATTGAAGCTGCGCAGCGACCTTTATTTGGTTATTTCAGTTGGGAAACCTTGGCTAATATCCTTTGTTACTTGTTTATTTCCGCTGCTATCTGTTAATTGATAAATGCTATGTTCTAAGTGATAATTATTATTGTTTATTGCTTATTGCATCTTAGCATGTCATGTAGTTGCATTAGTGAATTATTGAGATTTATCTCACCCCCATTTCTTTTGTCTTTGTTTTTCCTTAACCCCCCCCCCCAGGTGGAAAGGATTAGACTCGCTGATCACGAGACAGGACGTCGAGTGTGGATATAGCTTTTGGGAAAGGTTGTTATTCGGTTTGCATTATTTAAATGTATAACTTTGGGATAGTGTCACCAAAACAATGACGTCGTTAAGAATTGTACATGTTATATTTTGGGGCATAAGCTTGTGGAGCTTATGTTAGTGGTACTTTGTTGTTATTAAACTTTGATTTTCAAAACTTTGTGTTATCATCTTTTGGTACAAAAGGAAAAATTTTATCTTCATTATTTTAGAGTTTATTGTTTAAGTCGACGTCCAGCTCGCGCACTCCGGGTCCGCGGGGTCGGGGTCGCGACACATTGACATTTCTTATTCGATGGAGAAACTTGCGAATTTGTATATTCATGAGATTGTCATATTACATGGTGTTCCAGTTAGTATTGTGTCAGACAGAGATCCCAGGTTTACATCCCGATTTTGGCAAGCGTTACAAAGGGCTTTGGGTACCGATTTGAGGTTTAGCACCGCATTTCATCCTCAGACTGACGGTCAGTCTGAAAGAACCATTCATATTCTTGAGGATATGTTACGGGCTTTCACAGTTGACTTTTCAGATTCGTGGGATACACATCTACCGCTGGCAGAGTTCGCCTACAATAATAGTTATTAGTCGAGTATACAGATGGCACCGTATGAGGCTTTGTATGGGAGGAAATGTCGGTCACCTATTTGTTGGGACGAGGTTGGGGAAGCAAAACTTTGGGGTGTTGACATGGTTCAGGACTCGGTGGAAAAGGTTAAAATTATTCGGGATCGATTGAAGACGGCCCAGAGTCGACAGAAGAGCTATGCCGACCACCGAAGGCGTGATCTTAATTTTTAGACCGGAGATTTTGTGTTCTTGAAGGTGTCCCCGAAGGTTGGTATTCGAAGGTTTGGGAAGAAGGGTAAATTAGCTCCGAGGTTTGTTGGACCGTTTGAGATTTTGGGGAAAGTGGGACTTTTAGCATATCGGCTTGCGTTACCATCTTCTTTGGACCGGTTACATATGTTTTTCATGTTTCTATGCTTCGGAAGTATGTTCATGATCCTTCTCACGTTTTACCGAGGGTATCGGAGGATATAGAGCCCGACATGACTTACAAAGAACGACCGGTTCGAATCCTTGATTCTAAAGTCCAAGAGTTGAGAAGCAAAAGCATTCTGTTGGTTAGAGTTCTTTGGAGGAATCACAATGTTGAGGAATCGACTTGGGAGATTCGAGAGGAGATGGAGCGTAAATATCCGTGGCTTTGTCCCTCTTCGGAGAGATCTCAAGCTTAGGCCTCTCGTAGGAATGATGTTGATGAAAATGTTCGGCCGGACTCAAATGAATTGATTAGATTAATGTCATTTGGATTATCAACATATTCGGAATCGAGAAAGTATTGAACAAAAACAAGTTGACCGTTTGACCATGACTTGTGTTCAATGAGATCGTGGACAAAGGGATTGTGACATATTCTAAAGGAATGCGAACTTGTCACGACCCAAAAACCCGTCTCTATTTTATTGATAAATAATTATTTATTTATTTATTTATTTGATTTAATTATTTATGTGCGCATTTTATATCTCATAATATTAATTTGTGTCTAGCATTATTTGGTTGATATTGTGTTAAGTAGGTAGTAGGGAATTTGGTTTGGGTTATGTGTTAGTATGGGTGAGGGGGCCTAAGTGTAAGTTTTTTGAAATGATTTTTAACTACTCCCTCCCTACTCTTCCCCTTCTCCCTCACTCTTCCTCACACACACACACACTGGATATCTCTCTCTTTCCATGGAAAAAGGTAAGAAATCTTTCTCTCATTCTTCCTCCATTTTGATCATCTTCCTCCCTCTATTTCTTAGTGCTCATTTTATGAAATGTGTTTAGATCTTCGATAGGATCGTGTAGAGCCAAAAATATTCGAATTCCGTCATCTTTCATAAATTCAAGTAAGTTGCTTTTCCCCATTTTTATGCTAAAATGTTCATCTTTAACTCCATTAATGCTCTAGTTGATATATATGGCTTCTTTGTTTGATTTGGAATTTATTTGCATTTTTATCCATTTTTGTGAAATTTTGGATGTTTGAATCAATTCTTTACTTGGGTTGCTAGATGTTGTTATATGAGTTCCTTTTGGACCTATAAGTTGTTCTAGTACCTGAATATGCTAGTTAAGAGGGTTGGATTTTGGTTTAGTTTTGATTTTGGTTGGAATTTTTGAAGAACCCTGGAAATCTTGTCGAATTCCGGCAGTCAGGGCTCGTGGGCGACCGCCCATGGGTGGGTCGGGCGACCACCCATGAGATCAGTTGGTCCGGAGTGTTGGAGTTAATGGTTTTGGGTGACCGCCCATTAATGGGTTGGGCGACCGCCCATGAAGTCAGTCTGTTGGGTTGTGGGTTAGTTGTCTTGGGTGACCGCCCGAGCTGGTTATGGGCGACCGCCCATAGCAGCTGACCTGTGTATAATTGTTTTTTTTTTAATTGTTTTCGAAATCAAGCTTAGTATAGGCTCGGAGTATGATACTAATAGATTGAAATGGCCGTTGTGAAATACTCTAGTGTTGAAAATGGTTCCTTCGTGAACAAATGTGTTATGAGATTTGATTAATTATTATTCGGAAATGGTTGAGCACTTTATTATGTGTGATTGGTTTTATTTCATCTTCTTGGTAATTTATTTGGAATGGTTCCCTACTTTTGAATCATGGGTTGTCTATTTAAGCTAGTATTTATTACTTAGCCCTTACTTAAAAGTCCAGCTGGTATTTGTGTCGTGTTTGGGCGATGCGAAACGTTATGATGGCACAAGCCAACTCCATTATGATGTTGACCATTGTTTTGCCCCATTATTCCCCTCCTCTAGATTGGCCTTGGATGTGAGATGAGCTAGCCCCTTTGTGAGCATTTTAGCTATTGGTTTTGGGCTTTGACTGTGTGTCACTGTCCCATTATTATTATTGGTTCCGGTACCGGGGGTTTTCTCTTCAGCTTTCATGCTGCTATGAAGATGTTGATTGTTGATTATTGAAGCTGCGCAGCGACCTTTATTTGGTTCTATCAGTTGGGAAACCTTGGCTAATATCCTTTGTTACTTGTTTATTTCCGCTGCTATCTGTTAATTGATAAATGCTATGTGCTAAGTGATATTTATTATTGTTTATTGCTTATTGCATCATAGCATGTCATGTAGTTGCATTAGTAACTTATTGAGATTTATCTCACCCCCTTTCTTTTATCTTTGTTTTTCCTTAACCCCCCCAAGTAGGGATGGCCAAACCGGACCGGAACCGGAAAACCGGACCGGAACCGGACCGGAAAAGCCCGGAACCGGAGCAAACCGGGGAGGAAACCGGAACCGGACGAACCGGAACCGCAAGGCATGCGGGCCGGTTCAGGGTCACATATATGCCGAACCGGACTGGAACCGGAACCGGAACCGTACCGAAAATCCCTTATTTTTCAATAATTTTACCGGAACCGTACCGGAACCGGACCGAACCGGAACCGTATTGTGCCAAACCGGAACCGGAACCGGGGTAAGTGCGGGCCGGTTAAGGGTCACCCATTTGACGAACCGGAACCGGCGGTTCCGAACCGGAACCGGGCCCGGAACCGGTTTTGGCCATCCCTACCCCCAAGGAGGAAAGGATTAGACTCGCTTATCACGAGGAGGACGTCGCGAGGGTTGAGCTTTTTGGGCAAATTGTTATTGGTGGGTTTACATTACATAAATGTGTATCCGTTTTGGGAATAGTTGTACCAAACTTGACGTCATTAAGAATTGTACATTTTATTGTTTTGGGTGTAAGCTTATGGGGCTTACACTAGTCCTTTTTTTTTGTTGTTCAGTGGGATCTCAAAACTTTGTGCTATCATCTTTTGGTATAAAAGGAAATTTTTATCTTCATTATTTTAGAGTTTATTGTTTAAGTCGACGTCTAGCTCGCGTACTCCGGGTCCGCGGGGTCGGGGTCGCAACAGAACTTGTATCTAGTTATACTATTTGGGTAGGTATGACGGTTTGCTAGAACCTAATCATATCTTATGGATTCATGTTTGAACCCATTGCCAACTTAGTATAATCCTAGAGGGTCACACACAATAGAACGAATCCTTAAAGGACTACATTGGAAATTAAGGCTCTCTGATCCTGGTGTGTGACCGCACAAACCAGGCTGGGCGGCCGCATATGTTTGGGCGACCGTACACCTGATTTTGGGCGGCCGCACAGTGAGTCGGGACAGATTTCCTGATTTAATTAGGAAAAGGATTTTGGACGGGTTTTGACACAAGTTTCCTATTTGGAATAGGTCTAACTTGTATATAAATAGCCAAATTCGGCCAGAACTTAACCATAGCTTTTGTACAAGTCTCCAAAGAGTTTGAGAGAGTTTTATTTTGTTCTAAGACATCCTAGATTGAAGAACAAAATAATACACAAAATAATATTTCATATAGTTCATATTAATTGTGAAAACGTGTTTCACAATTTTGGTCTAGCAACCAAGATCAAGTGTTCTTGATATTCATTCAAGGTGTGGATACCGCTAGAGGGTGAAGCTCATCATCTTCAAAGTTCGTATTCTTATTTGTTCGTGATTAAAGCTTCAATTTCTCCACCAAGATCAAAGACCAAATTCAAAGTCATCAAGGGTTAGTTTTTCTAGTATTCATATTGCAAGTATTTGATTTAATCATATTAATGGATCTATGGGCTTTGGGTTTCATAAAATTTTTAAATGCTATTTTCCGCTGCGCATGTTACTTGAAAACCCAACAGTAGTATCAGAGCCCCGTTCATGTTGATTATTTCAATACCTAGATCATGTTGTGTGTATATAAATTGTTTATTTGCCTAACATGATATGAATATTGGATTATATGATGTTTATGTGTTATATGATTTTATGTGGTTTATTGTTTTACAACTTTAATCGCACTATTCAATCGCACTAAAAATTATGATGGATTCTGAATTGTTTGATTATAAATTTTGATTGGATCAAAGTTTTGATAATCGGGGAAAAACAATTTTGAGACAAATTTTCGAACTTTAAAAATTCTGTATGATGCTACTGTGCGACTGCACAGAAAATATTGGGCGACTGCACAGTTTTTTCTTGGGCGGCCGCATAGTTATCAGGATTCTGGTTTTTGATTTCCGGTCAGAGTCAGAATCTGGAATTTTGATGGGGTCCGACTAGACCAGTGACAAGACTGGTCAGACCTGCTGATCTGTAGTGGGTTTTGGGCAGTTGGTTTGGGTGTGGATCTTGGGGTTTGATTTTCCTATTTGTTTTAGTCTTGTGATTCTAAGATTGGTTCAAGGTTTGGATGGCTAATCTACGTTCATCGAGATTGTGTTTCCCAAACTTGATCACAATCAAAGTTTCAAAGATAAAACGAAGTTAGAATTATGAAGAGTTCATAATTGCTAAAATTGAGAAACAAAGTTCTTGATTCAAAGATTGGAGATCCATGTGGAATTGTGGATGCAATTGGCCTACGTTCATCGAGACCATCTATTGCTTAGTTTCGGCCACATGGACTACTTTCTTAGTTTCTTGAATTGGTGCGGAATTGTGGATGCCTTATGGATTAGTTTCGGCCTCACTTCTTGTTGTCTTGATTTGGAGATAATAACCAAAGTTGAAATAGTCTCATCCTCATAATTATAGAGAAACTAAAGACACATAAATATTATGCTTAAATTAATGGAGATTAATTTAGTGGCTAAACTTGATGCGTAACATGTTTATATTATGTGCTCATAAATGTGTTATATGCTATATGTGATGAACCTTCAAAGAAAGTTTTAAGTCATTCTGCCATGCCATGATTAAAACACTTGTTTATACATGGGTAATTTTGTTTGGGCTCGCCAAAGCGAGGTGCATTGATTTTATTCATGTATGAGCAATATGAGTGAATAAGAGTTTCCTATACGTTTAAAATGGTTGGACTTAATTAAGCGTCAAAACAGTTTTGGGCTTAAGGCAAAGATGAGATTTAACATGTTTTTTGAAATTGGATTTCTTAAAGAATCTCATGAAAAGAACTGAGAGTCATATGAGATATGATTGACAAGAGTTGTCTACCTAATTAATTTGATTTTGAGCGGTGCGCCAAAGCGTACTTAAAATTAAATTAAAGCGGGATCTTAACCCATTTAAATTATACTATACATTGGATGTATAAAGAAGGTTGTATAATTTAGTGGGAGTATTTTTTTTTGAAAAATACATTGTTTATTTATTTAATGAAAATTGGTACTTATTAAATTTTGGAAATTTTGCATAATTGTAGATAATGACTAACAACACTCAATCAATTTCGCTGTGATCGATCCTTGAGAAGGATAAGCTCCAAGAGAATGCTACGAACTTTATGGATTGGATCCGTAGCCTAAGAATTGTTCTTAGGCAAGAAGATAAGTTGTACATTCTCGATGGGCCTCTTCCTGCTGAACCAGAACCTACTGCCCCTAGGGCAGAAAGAGACAGTTACAAGAAACATCGTAATGATTCTAGAGATGTAAGTTGTCTCATGCTTGCTACTATGTGCTCAAAACTCCAACAAAGTTTGGAACATTTGGAAGCCTATGAGATAGGCGTGGAGTTAAGAGCCATATTTCAAGAGCAAGCTAGGCAAGAGAGGTACAAGACCATTGTTGCATTCACTTCTTGCAAAATGAGTGAAGGGCAACAAGTGAGTCCTCACATGCTTAAAATGAAAGGTTATGTGGAGCATCTTGACAAACTTGGCTATCCAATCCCATTGGAGCTATTATGTACCGGATTTAAGTAGAAATACTATTTCAATTTCTTGTTTGGATAATGAAGGGTTTAAGTTTCTTATTGAGAATAAGAAATTTTATATTTATTTAAATGATGTGCTTTATGGTATTGCAAATTCATTTAATTGCCTTTATATTTTGGATGTCAAGAATGAAAATAATGAAAATGTCTATCATATAAATAAGAAATCTAAACCTAATGATGTAAATCATTCTTATTTGTGGCATTGCCATCTTGGTCATATCAATGAGAAGCGTATCTCAAAACTCCATGGGGACGGTCTCTTAGGTTCATGTGACCTTAGGTCATATGACACTTGTGAGTCGTGTCTTCTTGGAAAAATGACTAAGACACTTTTTACCAAGCTAGGTGAAAGGGCAAGCGACTTATTGGGGTTGATACATTCCGATGTATGCGGACCATTAAGTAGCAATGCTAGGGGAGGGTTTCAATACTTCATAACCTTCACTGATAATTATAGTAGATTTGGGTATGTTTACCTAATGAAACATAAAAGTGAAGCATTTGAGATATTTAGAATATTTCAAAATGAAGTAGAAAAACAACTTGGAAAAATTATTAAGGCACTTCGATCAGATCGAGGTGGAGAATACTTGAGTCATGAATTTGATGATCATCTAAAGAATTTTGGAATAGTTTCACAATTGACTCCACCCGGAACACTACAATGGAATGGTGTGTCCGGGAGGAGAAATCAGACTTTGTTAGATATTGTTCGATCAATGATGAGTCAAGTTGATCTTCCAATATCCTTTTGGGGTTACGCTCTAGAAATCGCTGCTTTCACACTAAATCGTGTTCCAACTAAATCGGTTCAAAAGACTCCATATGAGATGTGGAGCGGAAAGAAGCCTTGTCTGTCTTTCATGAAGATTTGGGGTTGTGAAGCTTTTGTCAAAACACTTGTCTCAGATAAACTTGCACACAAATCTGATAAATGTATTTTCGTGGGATATCCTAAGGAAACTAAAGGATATTACTTTTACAACCAAACGGACAACAAAGTGTTTGTTGCCCGAAGTGGTATCTTTCTAGAGAAAGAGTTTCTCTCTAAAGAAATCAGTGGGAGTAAAATAAATCTTGAAGAAATTCGATACCCAAAAAATGACATTGAACTGATAGTGGAACAAGAACAAGAACCACAAGGAGTTGTGGAACCTGTTCAAAATACACAAGTAACTCGCAGATCTAGTAGGTTACGATCCGAGCCCGAGAGATATGGATTTCTCGTAACGGATAGTAATGAGGTGGAAATCATTGAAAATGATGAACCGATAACCTATCAAGAGGCGATATCTTCTCCTGATTCGGACAAGTGGCTTGGAGCCATGGAATCCGAATTGCAATCTATGCAAGACAATCATGTTTGGAATTTGATTGATGCACCCGAAGGTGTAAAAACCATAGGATGCAAATGGGTCTTCAAGAAGAATACTGACATGGATGGGAAGGTGCATACTTACAAAGCTAGAGTTGTATCGAAGGGTTATAGGCAAGTTCGTGGTATTGACTATGATGAAACCTTTTCACCCGTAGCAACGATCAAGTCTATAAGACTTTTGCTTGCCATTGCCGCATATCATGAATATGAAATATGGAAAATGGATGTCAAAACCGCTTTCCTAAATGGAAAACTACAAGAGGATGTGTATATGACACAACTAGAAGGTTTTGAACAAGATTCTAAGGTATGCAAATTGCAGAAGTCCATTTATGAATTGAAGCAAGCTTCTAGGAGTTGTAATCTCCGTTTTGATGAATCGGTCAAAGAGTTTGGTTTCATCAAGAACGAAGATGAGCCTGGTGTATACAAGAAGATTAGTGGGAGCATAGTGCTATTCCTGATTTTATATGTGGATGACATATTACTCATTAGAAACGACATTCCTACATTTCAGTCCGTAAAGACTTGGTTGGGAAAGTGTTTCGCAATGAAAGATATGGGTGAAGCCGCATATATACTTGGCATTAAGATCTATAGAGATAGATCAAGGAAGCTACTTGGTTTAAGCCAAAGTACATACATTGAAAAGGTCATTAGAAGATTCCGTATGGAAAATTCTAAAAGAGGTACCTTGCCGGTGTAACATGGAGTTTCTCTAAGCAAGACTCAATATCATAAGACAAAAGATGAGCGTGAGAAAATGAATGATGTTCCATATGCTTCGGTAATTGGGTCCATCATGTATGCCATGATCTGTACTAGGCCGGATGTATCTTATGCTTTGAGCATGACAAGTAGATACCAATCCGACCCTGGAGAAAATCATTGGGTGGCTGTAAAAATGATTCTTAAGTACTTGAGAAGGACTAAAGACTCGTTTTTGGTCTATAGAGGAATGGAAGATGATCTCGTTGTAAATGCTTACACGGATGCAAGCTTCCAAACCGACAGAGATGACAGTCGATCGCAATCGGGTTTTGTGTTTATGTTAAATGGTGGAGCTGTAAGCTGGAAGAGTTCTAAGCAAAGTACAACCGCTGATTCTACAATGGAAGCTGAGTACATTGCTGCATCGGATGCTGCAAAGGAAGCTGTTTGGATTAAGAAGTTCATCACTGAACTTGAAGTGGTTCCTAGTATTGCTAATCCAATAGACCTTTATTGTGATAATAATGGTGCTATTGCTCAAGCAAAGGAACCAAGGGCACATCAAAAATCCAAACACATACTTAGGCGTTACCATGTCATTCGAGAAATCATTGACAGAGGTGACGTAAATATATGCAAAGTACCTACTGATGACAATGTCGCGGACCCGCTAACAAAGGGACTTCCACAAGCTAAACATGAAGGTTATGTTAGGTCCATGGGTATTAGATACATGGGAATTTGGGCCTAGGGCAAGTGGGAGATTGTTGGTAGTGGTGCCCTAGGCACGTTTAATAAACGTTGTAATTCTTATCATTTATTTCATATCAATAAAGAGATGTTTTGATTATTATTGTTGTTCATGTTTACTTATAATAATCTCCGTCCCTAGTACTTATTAAGCACTAGTATAAAGGCTAAATGATCATGGAATGATCATGTTAGATTTATGGGTGCTTGTTTGGAACAAGGTACCGGACATGACCCGCCGTATGAGATTTATGTCATGGTCCATGTCGTACATATATCTCATATTAGTTATGTCATTCGAATCCTTAGACATGAAGTTATTATAGTCTTCCACTTGATGAACATTATGTTTGACATATTCAAACGCTACCTTTAACCGGGTAGTTATAAAGTATAAGATTGGCATAATCGGATTCACGTAAGGAAGAATAATAAGCTAAATGGATTTGTCCCTCTTCGGAGAGATCTCAAGCTTAGGCCTCTCGTAGGAATGATGTTGATGAAAATGTTCGGCCGGACTCAAATGAATTGATTAGATTAATGTCATTTGGATTATCAACATATTCGGAATCGAGAAAGTATTGAACAAAAACAAGTTGACCGTTTGACCATGACTTGTGTTCAATGAGATCGTGGACAAAGGGATTGTGACATATTCTAAAGGAATGCGAACTTGTATCTAGTTATACTATTTGGGTAGGTATGACGGTTTGCTAGAACCTAATCATATCTTATGGTTTCATGTTTGAACCCATTGCCAACTTAGTACAATCCTAGAGGGTCACACACAATAGAACGAATCCTTAAAGGACTACATTGGAAATTAAGGCTCTCTGATCCTGGTGTGCGACCGCACAAACCAGGCTGGGCGGCCGCATATGTTTGGGCGACCGTACACCTGATTTTGGGCGGCCGCACAGTGAGTCGGGACAGATTTCCTGATTTAATTAGGAAAATGATTTTGGACGGGTTTTGACACAAGTTTCCTATTTGGAATAGGTCTAACTTGTATATAAATAGCCAAATTCGGCCAGAACTTAACCATAGCTTTTGTACAAGTCTCCAAAGAGTTTGAGAGATTTTTATTTTGTTCTTTGACATCCTAGATTGAAGAACAAAATAATATTCCATATAGTTCATATTAATTGTGAAAACGTGTTTCACAATTTTGGTCTAGCAACCAAGATCAAGTGTTCTTGATATTCGTTCAAGGTGTGGATACCGCTAGAGGGTGAAGCTCATCATCTTCAAAGTTCGTGTTCTTACTTGTTCATGATTAAAGCTTTAATTTCTCCACCAAGATCAAAGACCAAATTCAAAGTCATCAAGGGTTAGTTTTTCTAGTATTCATATTGCAAGTATTTGATTTAATCATATGAATGGATCTATGGGCTTTGGGTTTCATAAAATTTTAAATGCTATTTTCCGCTGCGCATGTTACTTGGAAACCCAACATTTGGAACTCATGTTTCAGATCGGTTCCTTCTCCTAATTGACAACCCTCCATTGCCTTGCAAGAAACGTCGCCGAGGGGCTACTGTTAGTACCCAACCTGAAAATGAGTTATTAGGCATTCTAGAACTCACAGGGACCTCCCAGGTATTTACGAGCTACGCAGGACTAATCCGGAATTTCCTGAAAAGCCCAGATAAAAAGATATCAACGACTGATTGGGTGAAACTGCAAAGATAGACGTTATCTAATCCTTCTCCAGAGTCCAGATTGATCAGAACCTTGGGAATCGAGCTAATCCACCTGGATCGTCCGGGCGGCCACATGATCAGCCGGGCGGCCACTTCTCCCAGATCAAGTTTTCTTATAAATAGATGATCTCAGTTCATAATTTCATACACAATTCTCTCCCCCGAGTTCTACAAGCCAAACTGACGGCAAAACTCTCTTTTCAAGCCTTTCTAGCAATCCCGAAGGTCCGGCGAGTCCGCGGAAGAGATTCGACTTCGTTCTTGTAAAGATTGGTAAAAGAATTTGTCATGTTTTATTAGTTTAGATCTGATTTATGCTAGTTTCATCATGTTTATTCATCAATATTCATATGATTCATAACGTGTTCTTCATGTTCTTGCTAGAATTCATAATATGCTCTATAACTAGGGTAGCGATATTCATGCTTATGTGTTATTTCATACATGTTTCATGATATTCTTATTATTATGCTAGATCTATGGCTTATCCCATGCATAACGTGTTAGATCTAATGTTTTAATCCCTGTTCATATTATATAGCCGATGATGATCTCAAATATCTAGGAACTACTTCTAAACCCTAAACTTTAGGTAAATATTCCCATGATCAGTAATTCTCCAAGGATGAATATGAGGACTACACATTTATCTTATCAATGGTATAATCATTATTCTAGGATGTGATCATCTCGCATGATTCTTTCTCCTCCCCCTTCATTATGCATGATCCCGCTTCTTTCTCCCTATTCCGATTATGTGCAAACTACGCTGACCTGAGCTTCTCATCATGAGAGGAACGTAGGCAATCTTTGGATCCGGTCTCAATCACTAACACACTACTAACACATTCATCATGATAGAAATTCCGATTTCTCGGGCGATAGGAGTGATTACTTGATATTCTTCTCTTGTCGTAACTGACCCCCGAACCCTCTCTTTTAGTTTTTTCTCTATGTTTTAGCTCAATAAAAACAACGTGGCGAAGCTTAATAATTTAAATTCCAATTTGAATATCCTAATCCCATAGAAAAGATAAATAAAGATAATTAAAAAGAAAGACTTCCCGTGCGTCGCCCGCATTTACGGAAAGGGGTATTCACACACTGCCACCTATCTCACAATCGTATGCCTACACCACCTCTTAACAATGACTCTCCCTTCTTTCGCCTCTTTCAGAAACATCCCAATTATGACAAACTCCACAGTTTTGGGTGCTTATGCTATCCGTGGCTAAGCCCCTACACTCCCCACAAACTCGCTCCTAAGTTTATTCCTTGCATTTTTTTTTGGCTACTCTCCCACCCAAAGTGCTTACTACTGTCTCGAACCTACCACCTTTCGTGTCTATACATCTCGCCATGTCAAATTTGTCGAAACCGACTATCCATTCCCCTCTCTCTCAAAACCGTCCTCTCCTCCTCTCACTCTTCCCATCACTCACTGGTGTCCTGTCCCTCCCTCCTATCCAACACCACCTTCTTCCCTCCCAAATGTCATCACACCTTCAGACCCGCCTGTAGTTACTGATCCAACCGAACCCATCTCACACCCGGTCGGTCCTCTACCCCACCCGGACGGACCAACCACTTACCCGATCGAACCACAACCACACCCGCCCTGACCCATCCTCAACCCGGTCGGACCACCTGTTGGGTTTCCAAGTAACATGCGCAGCGGAATTTAGCATTTAAAATTTTGAAACCCAAAGCCATGGATCCGTTCATACGATTAAATCAAATACAACATAGGAATAAAGGAATAAACTAACCCTTGATGGCTATCAAATTCTCTTGGTCTTTGGTGGAGGTTTGAAGACTTGATCACGATCACAAAGCTTGAACACGAACTTTGAAGATGATGATTTTCACCCTCTAGCGGTATCCACACTTCGAACGAATATCAAAGGAGCTTCTTTGATCTTGGTTGCTAGACCAAATTGTGAAACACTTTTTCACAATCAAAAGAACTATATGGAATTTATTTTGTGTATTATTTTGTTCTTCAACCAAGAATGTCTTGGAACAAAATAAACCCTCTCTCAAACTCTTTGAGACTCACAAAATCATTAGCATTGAGTGCTGGCCGAATTTGGTCTTTTATACACAAGTATGACCTATTCCAAATAGGAAACTTGTGTCAAAATCCTTCCAAAATTCGTTTCCAAATCAAATTAGGAATCTGCCACCCGACAGCACTGTGCGGCCGCCCAAAATCATCTGTGCGGTCGCACAACTATCTGAAGCAAAACTGGTACAAAACTAAGATAATTGTGCGGCCGCCAAGTCCATACTGTACGGTCGCCCACTTCCCAGGATGTCCAGAATTTCCAAAATTCCAATGTAGTCCTTTTAAAGATTCGTTCTATTTTCTGTGACCCTCTAGGATTATACTAAGTTGGCAATGGGCTCAAACATGATCCCATAAGATATGATTAGGTTCTAGCAAACCGTCATACCTACCCAAATAGTATAACTAGATACAAGTTCGCATTCCTTTAGAATATGTCACAATCCCTTTGTCCACGATGTCATTGAACACAAGTCATGGTCAAACAGTCAACTTGTTTTGTTCAATACTTTCTCGATTCCGAATATGTTGATAATCCAAATGACATTGATCCAATCAATTCATCTGAGTCCGGCCGAACATTTCATCAACATCATTCCTACGAGTGGCCCAAGCTTGACATCTCTCCGAGGAGGGACAAATCCATTTAGCTTATTATTCTTCCCAACGGGATTCCGATTATGCCAATCATACCCTTTATAACTACTCGGTTAAAAGTAGCGTTTGAATATGTCAAACATAATGTTCATCAAGTGGAAGACTATAATAACTTCATGTCTAAGGATTCAAATGACATAACTAATATGAGATATATGTACGACATAGACCATGACATAAATCTCATAGAGCGGGTCATGTCCAGTACCTTGTTCCAAACAAGTACCCATAAATCTAACATGATCATCCCATGACCATTTAGCCTTTATACTAGTGCTTAACAAGTACTAGGGACGGGGATTATTATAAGTAAACATGAACAACAATAATAATCAAAACATCTCTTTATCGATATGAAATAAATGATAACAATTACAACGTTTATTAAACGTGCCTAGGGCACCACTACCAACACCACCTTCCCCTTCATCCGGACCTTCCTCCTCCATCACTCCCAATCCCTCCTCCCCACAAACTGCACACTCCCCCTGCTCGCCTATTCCCGAACCTCCTCCCCTACCTTCTCTTCGCACAATCACCACTCGTGTCTCCAACAACATTCGCAAACCAAATCCCAAATATGCTAATCTCTCTATCTTTTCCTCTCCTACCAGTATCCCTACTACTACTAAACAAGCTCTCTCCACTCCTCACTGGCATGCAACCATGCTTGAAGAATATCAGGCCCTCACCCGCAACAACACCTGGTCTCTTGTTCCCTCTTTCGCTGCCCATAATGTTGTCGGTTGCCAATGGGTCTTTCGCATAAAATACAACCCTGATAACACTATTTAGAAGTACAAATCCCGTCTTGTTGCCAAAGGTTTTCATCAACAACCTGGCATTGACTACTCTGAAACTTTTAGTCCTGTTGTCAAACCTACCACCATTCGCCTCCTTCTATCTCTTACCACCAGTCACAAATGGCCCATTCGTCAACTCGATGTCAACAATTCCTTTCTCCAAGGCTCTCTCAATGAAACAGTGTTTATGTCCCAACCTCCTGGATTTGTTGACACCAACACCCCCTCCTTTGCGTGTCGACTCTCCAAAGCCATCTATAGCCTCAAACAGGCTCCACGAGCATGGTTCATTGAACTCAAAAACTATTTTCTCTCTTATGGTTTCCAATCGTCTCTTGCTGATCCATCTCTTTTTATATTTGCCAAAACCTCCACTCCACTTTACTTACTTGTCTATGTTGATGACATCATTATCACTGGTCCTTCTCCCTCAACTGTTACCTCTTTCATCCAAAGTCTATCTCACCGGTTTTCTCCCAAAGACTTAGGTCCTCTTTCCTACTTTTTTGGCATAGAGGTCTCACCCAATCAACACGGTCTCCATCTCTTACAAACCAATTACATTCATGATCTTCTCACCCGTCATAACATGATTGATTCCAAACCCATTCCTACACCCATAGTTGCCTACCCCCCGCTCTCTCACTCTAATACTCCTTCACCTGAAGATCCCACCACTTACCAAGTCATTGTTCGCGTTCTTTAATACCTTTCCTTTACCCGTCCCGACCTTGCCTTTTCCATCAATAAACTTGCCCAATTTATGAAAAATCCGCAAGTTTCTCACTGGCGTGCACTACGTCATTTACTTCATTACCTTCATGGCACATTACACCTTGGTCTCCAACTTTATTCCCACACCCCCCATACTTTCCATGCATTTTGTGATGCTGATTGGGGAGGCGATACAGATGATTATGTTTCTACCACTGGTTATCTCGTATATCTTGGACGAAACCCTATTTCATGGTCCTCTAAGAAACAACGTGCAGTTTCCCGTTCTCTACTGAAGCCGAATTTTGGGCTGTTGCCGACACTACTGCTGAGGTAATTTTGGTTCGTAATCTTCTTCAAGAACTTGGTGTGACATTTCGACAGCCTCCTGCGGTTTACTGTGATAACCTTGGTGCCATTACCTATTCTGCTAATCCTATTTTTCACTCACGGATGAAACACATGGCTCTCTCGTTTCATTTTGTTCGTGCTCATGTTCAGGCTGGTACATTACGGGTTCAACACATCTTTGGCAATGATCAACTTGCCGATGTCCTGACTAAACCACTCCTCCGGGTCCGTTTTCAACATCTTATTTCCAAGATTGGACTCATTCAAGGATCGTCCATCTTCCGGGAGCGTATTAAGGAAAACCCTAAACCTACTACTCAACCCGAGGTGCCGTCACACTCTAGTCCGCCCTAGGGTTTCTTTCTTGTCTTTCAAGTCTTGTAAATTTCTTTGTTATTTGATCTAGATTACAATTGTAATTATATTAGGAAAGCTATTATTTTGTATTAGCTAGGAGATCACCTCTTGTACTATAAATACTATGTTCATGTGAATAAGAAAATAATTTTGCCGTGTAATTGTTGGGTTTCGATGTAACATGCGCAGTGGAATTTAGCATTTAAAATTTTGAAACCCAAAGCCCATAGATCCGCTCATATGATTAAATCAAATACAACAATATGAATAGAGGAAAAACTAACCCTTGATGACTTTGAATTCTTTTGATCTTGATGGAGATTTGAAGCTTGATCACAATAAAAGTAAGAACACGAACTTTGAAGATGATGAGCTTCACCCTCTAGCGGTATCCACACCACGAACGAATATCAAGGAGCTTCTTGATCTTGGTTGCTAGACCAACAATTATGAAACACACTTTCACAATTGATATGACTATATGGAATTTTCTTTTGTGTATTATTTTGTTCTTCAACCAAGGATGTCTTAGAACAAAATAAACCCTCTCTCAAACTCTTTGAGACTCACAAAAGCATTGGTTAAGAGTGCTGGCCGAATTTGTCCTTTTATACACAAGTAGGACCTATTCCAAATAGGAAACTTGTGTCAAAATCCGTCCAAAATTCGTTTCCTAATCAAATTAGGAATCTGCCACCCGACAGTACTGTGCGGCCGCCCAGAATCCACTGTGCGGTCGCACAACTATCTGAAACAAAACTGGTACAAAACTGAGCTAAGTGTGTGGCCGCCCAGTCCATACTGTGCGGTCGCCCACTTCCCCAGATTTCCAGAATATCCAAAATTCCAATGTAGTCCTTTTAAAGATTCGTTCTCTTGTGTGGTGACCCTCTAGGATTATACTAAGTTGGCAATGGGTTCGAACATGAAACCATAAGATATGATTAGGTTCTAGCAAACCGTCATACCTACCCAAATAGTATAACTAGATACAAGTTCGCATTCCTTTTAGAATATGTCATAATCCCTTTGTCCACGATGTCATTGAACACAAGTCATGGTCAAACAGTCAACTTGTTTTTGTTCAATACTTTCTCGATTCCGAATATGTTGATAATCCAAATGACATTGATCCAATCAATTCATTTGAGTCCGGCCGAACATTTCATCAACATCATTCCTACGAGAGGCCCAAGCTTGACATCTCTCCAAAGAGGGACAAATCCATTTAGCTTATTATTCTTCCCTACGTGAATCCGATTATGCCAATCATACCCTTTATAACTACCCGGTTAAAGGTAGCGTTTGAATATGTCAAACATAATGTTCATCAAGTGGAAGACTATAATAACTTCATGTCCAAGGATTCGAATGACATAACTAATATGAGATATATGTTTGACATAGACCATGACATAAATCTCATACAGCGGGTCATATCCAGTACCTTGTTCCAAACAAGTACCCATAAATCTAACATGATCATCCCATGATCATTTAGCCTTTACACCAGTGCTTAACAAGTACTAGGGACGGAGATTATTATAAGTAAACATGAACAACAATAATAATCAAAACATCTCTTTATTGATATGAAATAAATGATAGCAATTACAACGTTTATTAAACGTGCCTAGGGCACCACTACCAACAATCTCTCACTTGCCCTAGGCCTAATCTCCCATGTATCTAATACCCATGGACCTAACATGACCATCATGTTTGGCTTGTGGAAGTCCCTTTGTTAGCGGGTCCGCAACATTGTCATCAGTAGGTACTCTGCATATATTTACGTCTCCCCTATCAACGATCTCTCGAATGATATGAAAACGCCTAAGTATGTGTTTGGATTTATGATGTGCTCTTGGTTCCTTTACTTGAGCAATAGCACCATTATTATCGCAATAAAGGTCTACTGGATTAGCAATACTAGGAACCACTTCAAGTTCAGTGATGAACTTCTTAATCCAAACAGCTTCCTTTGCAGCATCCGATGCAGCAATATACTCAGCTTCAGTTGTAGAATCAGCGGTTGTACTTTGCTTGGAATGCTTCTAGCTTACAGCTCCACCATTTAACATAAACACAAAACCCGATTGCGATCGGCTATCATCTTTTTCAGTTTGGAAGCTTGCATCCGTGTAAGCAGTTACAACGAGATCATCTTCCATTCCTCCATAGACCAAAAACGAGTCTTTAGTCCTTCTCAAGTAATTAAGAATCGCTTTTACAGCTACGCAGTGATTTTCGCCAGGGTCGGATTGGTATCTACTTGTCATGCTCAAAGCATAAGATACATCCGGCCTAGTACAAATCATGGCATACATGATGGACCCAATTGCCGAATCATATGGAACATCATTCATTTTCTCACGCTCATCGTTTGCCTTAGGACATTGAGTCTTGCTTAGAGAAATTCCATGTAACATGGGCAAGGTGCCTCTCTTAGAATTTTCCATATGGAATCTTCTAATGACCTTGTCAATGTATGTACATTGGCTTAAACAAAGTAGCCTCCTTTATCTATCTCTATAGATCTAAATGCCAAGTATATATGCGGCTTCACCCATATCTTTCATTGCAAAACACTTTCCTAACCAAGTCTTCACAGACTGAAGTGTAGGAATGTCGTTTCCAATGATCAATATGTCATCCACGTATAAAATAAGGAAAAGCACTATGCTCCCACTAATCTTCTTGTATACACAAGGCTCATCTTCGTTCTTGATGAAACCAAACTCTTTGACCGATTCATTAAAACGGAGATTCCAACTCCTAGAAGCTTGCTTCAATCCATAGATGGATCTCTGCAATTTGCATACTTTAGAATCTTGTTCAAAACCTTCTGGTTGTGTCATATACACATCCTCTTGGAGTTTTCCATTCAGGAAAGCGGTTTTGACATCCATCTGCCATATTTCATAGTCATGATATGCGGCAATAGCAAGCAAAATTCTTATAGACTTGATCATTGATACGGTGAAAAGGTCTCATCATAGTCAATACCATGAACTTGCCTATAACCCTTCGCTACAAGCCTAGCTTTGTAAGTATGCACCTTCCCATCCATGTCAGTCTTCTTCTTGAAGACCCATTTGCATCCTATGGTTTTTACACCTTCGGGCGCATCAATCAATTCCAAACTTGATTGTCTTGCATGGATTGTAATTCGGATTCCATGGCTCCAAGCCACTTGTCCGAATCAGGAGAAGACATCGCCTCTTGGTAGGTTGACGGTTCATCATTCTCAATGATTTCTG
>JAOWBW010000248.1:309621-377509 GCA_026119855.1 Campanula takesimana | reverse complement strand
GTCTTAGTAGAAGACTAATGAGCAAGAGTACATGATTAGGATTCCTATGCTTCGGCAATTGGATCTATCATGTAAGCCATATAATGTACTAAACCGATGTTCATATACTTGGAGTATGATGAGATAATACCAATCGGATCCTAGTGAAAGTCACTAGTTAAGAAACGCTCTTATGTTCTCTAAAAGGAAATAAAGGATGCGTTCTTGATCTTTGATGAATGAAAGATGATCTTGTATTAGTTACATAGATGCATTCTTATAAACCATCAAAGATAATATTGCAGTATAATAGATGTCTAAGTTTAATAATGGTGTTAGAAGAGTTCTAAGTATACCATTTACTATTCTACAAAAGGTTGAGTATCTAGTCGCATGGGATGCAACTAGAAAATTGTTTGAATAAGATACAATTAGTAAACTAGAAATTGTTTAGTGTCACTAATTTAATGTACCTTCATTGTGTCAAATAATCGTTATTACACAACTCAAGGGAATAATATCTTATCTAGACATATACTCAGACATTTTCTATCTTACTTGAAAAATCGTCAAAGATGGGAGATGTCAAAATATGCAAAATGAAATCGTCAAAGATGGGAGATGTCAAAATATGCAAAATACCTCATGATAATAACAAGGATAATTATCCTACATAAGCTCATTTCAATTATGATGGAGATCATAACTAAGCTCAATGGTATTGGATACGCGTTGATTGGGCCTAGTGCAAGTGGGAGATGTTGGGATATTATGCCCTAGGCCTTGAGAAAGGCCTATGCGTTATATCATAGCTTCATTGTTATAGAGAGAACAAACCGATTATTATATCTTTTGCATATTTATTATAATGACATTGTCCCTAGCACTTAGGAAGGGCTAGCATGAGTTTAATGGATAATGATATGATGATTATAGCGCATAGGATGCAGATTAAACTTGGGGTACATGTTGGAGAACAAGTACTGGATAGACCCGTTATGAGATTTATGTCATGGTCAAATGTCATAATTAAATCTCATAATAGTTATATCATTTATCCTTAGACCTGAGATTATCATAGTCTTCCACATGATGAACATTATGTTTGACGTACTCAAACGCTACCCCTAACTGGGTGGTTATAAAGGCTACGATTGGCATAATCGGATTCTTGTAGGGAAGAATGATAAGTCAAGATGGGATTTGTCCTCTCTCAAAGAGAGATATCTGCTTGGCCACTCGATGAGTGAGATTGATAATAGTGTACGGCCGTACCCAAATGAATTGTAGCGTTCAATGTTATTTGCTCATATCAATCTACTCGAGATCGAGAAAGCATGGACAACATAAGTTGACGTAGACCATGACTTATGTCCAATATGATATCGTCTGACAAAGGAATTGTGACATGTTCTTTAAGGTTACTTTGGGCTTTCAAAGTTATACTAATTGGGTTGTCATAATGGCTTGCTAGAGTCCGCTTATGACTTACGGGTTCTGACTCGTTCGGACTCGTTGCCAACTTAGTATAATCCTATTGGGTCACACACAATAGAACGGATTGAATATAGGCACAGAAAAACAAGAAAAACTAGATCCTGCTGGAAGGATCCGTATGGATGGTTTGGGAGCCACCCAACCAACCATACGGATGGTTTGTCCGGCCGAAAAACAGTTGTTCAAGACTTCTTGTTTAACAAGGAATCCTGAGTCCTAAAAGAATTAGGTTAATACCCTACTACATATGTGTGCAGTCGGGTTTAAGAAACCTAATGGTTGATTTTAGAAATCATAACATATTGTTTGAGAAACAATTACACACATATAGAGGGATTATGAGTTTTGAGATTTAGAATCATCAAAATTCAATAATCAATGGAGCAAAATAAATCCTATGAAGAAATCGTTTCTTCATCAAGCCTTAGGTCTAGCAATCCAGATCAAGAAGTTGTTCTTGATATCCGTTCGACGTGTGGATACCGATGAAGGGTGTTTCCTTTAGCACCTTAAATTCCGTGTTCATGGATTCGATCTTCAAGGGTATGTTTCTTTCATCTTGTATTGAATTTAATCAACATGCACGGATCCGGGCTCATGGGTGTTTGATTTTATCTGTTTATTCCGCTGCGCATGATGCATCAAAACCCAACATTATGTACCCTATACTTTGGAAAATATTCTGAAGAAGTTCAAGGAACATTTTATTCCCCGGGTGGATCAAGACAGGAAATAAATGGAGTTTCTCAACTTAGAGAAAAATGCTATGTCTGTGGCTCAATATATATCTAAATTCACAGAGTTATCCAGGTACTATACTCACTTAGTTACAACTGAGGAGTGGAAGGCAATGCGATTTATGAAAGGATTGAGAACTGTGATCCGAATTCAACTAGTATTTCACAATTTATAGGATTTTCAAGATGCAGTTGATAGAGTTTATCAAGTAGAGCATGATATTGAAGAATATAAGAGGAAAGTTTAACTATCAAGTGCTGGAAGGCAAGGAAGACCTCAACCACAACATGGTGACAATCGAGGAGGTCAGTGAACATCATTAAAAACAAAGGACAACCTCAGGAGTAATCAATTGCCAACAATCAAGGTAACACCTTGGGAAATCAAAGTAAAGAAAATGTAACTATTGTCAAAAGAAAGGGCATTCTGATGAAAGGTGTTGGAAGAAGTTGGGTATGTTGGTAGTGGTTCCCTAGGCACGTTTAATAAACGTTGTAATTGTTATCATTTATTTCATATCAATAAAGAGATATTTTGATTATTATTGTTGTTCATGTTTAATTATAATAATCTCCGTCCCTAGTACTTGTTAAGAACTAGTATAAAGGCTAAATGATCATGGTATGATCATGTTAGATTTATGGGTACTTGTTTGGAACAAGGTACTGGACTTGACCCGCTGTATGAGATTTATGTCATGGTCTATGTCGTACATATATCTCATATTAGTTATGTCATTTGAATCCTTAGACATGAAGTTATTATAGTCTTCCACTTGATGAACATTATGTTTGACATATTCAAACGCTACCTTTACCGGGTAGTTATAAAGGCTATGATTGGCATAATCGGATTCACGTAGGGAAGAGTAATAAGCTAAATGGATTTGTCCCTCTTCGGAGAGATGTCAAGCTTTGGCCTCTCGTAGGAATGATGTTGATGAAAATTTTCGGGCGGACCCAAATGAATTGATTAGATCAATGTCATTTGGATTATCAACATATTCGGAATCGAGAAAGTATTGAACAAAACAAGTTGACTTGTTGACCATGACTTGTGTTCAATGACATCGTGGACAAAGGGATTGTGACATGTTCTAAAGGAATGCGAACTTGTATCTAGTTATACTATTTGGGTAGGTATGACGGTTTGCTAGAACCTAATCATATCTTATGGTTTCATGTTTGAACCCATTGCGAACTTAGTGTAATCCTATAGGGTCACACACAATAGAACGAATCATAAATAAGGACTATATTGGAATATTGAGTCGAAGGACTTTGGAGGAATTTGGAAATTAGGGAAATCTGGGGAAGGTGTGCGACCGCACAAAAGGGCTTGGGCGGCCGCACAGCTTGGCTCAAAAAGTACCAGAAACCTTCCAGATAGATGTGCGGCCGCACAGGTGGTTTTGGGCGGCCGCACACCATGTCGGGACTGGTTTCCTGATTTGATTTGGAAAAGAATTTTGGACGGGTTTAGACACAAGTTTCCTATTTGGAAAAGAATTTTGGACGGGTTTAGACACAAGTTCCAGATTAGAATGGTTGTCTTTTCGTTGAGGTTTAAGATCAAGGTGTAGTCTCGGTCTAGGTTCTGTAGTACTATTCTAGTTGACTTAGTTGGGCACCGTGGAACACTTTAGTAATTGAAATTGGTTCCTTTGTGAACAATGGTGTTATGTAATTTGATCAAGTATTGTTTGGAATGTTTGGGCATCTTATGATGTGTTCGTGATTGTTCCAATCGAATTGATTTTCGAGTAAGACTTGGTCTAGGTTTTAGGCGATGCCCTATAGTACCTAGAGGGTTGTTATTGAACACCAAAGTGTATGGTTTTGTCCGGTCGTGATCATGTTCTAATAAGTGTAACCTTTTGGATTCGTTTGGGGTGTTAGAATTGGTTCGTTATGAACGGAGGTAAAGCGTGAATTGGCAATTGGGTACCTACGGTTTGATTAACCTTAAGGTGTATTCATTCTGATTTCCTACTTTGGAATTCCAGGTGTGATGAAATGGTTGAGTTCATAGTCCTAGTATATCTTTACGAGTAAATGTTTAGGGTCATTTTGGTAATAGTCATTGTGCTATTTGTGAGCGACCGTTTGGGTTGTGCTCTTTATGATTAACTTGTGGGTATCATATTTAGGATGTATTTGGTACGTGCCTTATCTTGGAAATCATGTTTTAATGGTCAATGTTGTTGGGCTCTCTCTGTGAGCAATCTCGTTTATCGTGTTGGACTCTTTTATGAGAAACTTCTTGTGTTCGTTGTTGTTGAACTCTTCATGAGTAATCGTTTGCATATTTATGGTGATTAATTGGTATGGTTCCCTACTTTGGAATCAGTGGTTGTTTATTGTGCTAGTATTTTATTACTTAGCCTTTATTTGGAAGTCCAGCTGGTATTTGTGGTTGTGTCGGGCGATGGGAAAGATTATAATGGCACAAGCCAAGTCCATTATAATGTTGCCCATTGTTTTGCCCATATTTTCCTCTTCCAGATTGGCCTTGGAATGAGATGAGCTAGCTTCCATTGTGAAGTAGTCTAGCTAACTTTTTGGAGTATGACTTTGTGGCATATCTCCCGTCCTTTGTGACATGTTACTTGGTTATTGTTCCGGTACCGGGGTTGTGATCTTCAGCTGTTTATGCTGCTACGAAGATTGGTTTATTGATTGATTGGTCGGTTCTGACCGGGGTCTTCTCTTTAGCTATTATGCTACTATGAAGATTGTTTGATTGGTTGATTGGTTGAAGCTGCGCAGCGATGTTCTATTGGTTTGGTGAAACCTTGGCTCAGTATCCTTTGTAACGTGTTTATTTCAGTCTTATGTGCTGCATGATGAGTTAGTCGTTATTTCCAACTGGTATGGGACAGTTGGCGATAGGGAGCTTTCTCATTTGTTGTTATGTGATTTACTTGTTCAGTTATATTATTGATTTGCATGATATTATGCCATATAGCTGCATTAGTAACTTACTGAGATTTTATCTCACCCCATTTCTTTTATCTCTGTTTTTCCTTAACCCCCCCCCAGGAAAGCAAGTGGTAGCGTTGTGAGGTCCGTTGTAGCGGGAATCTTCTGAGCAGGTTGATCGCATTTGGGATAGCTGCTCTTTGGAGCCTTTATGCATATTATTGTGGGTTCGTAGTCGTTCAGTGTTTTGTGTATACGGTTGCACTTTGGGTATTTTTGTTAATAGTTGTTCTTGCTTCCGCGTTTGTTTCTAGTCTCCGAGTTATAATCTCGTTGAGGTGTTGTTTGATGGTATTGGTTTCATAGTTGAATTCACGCGCCCGGTTTGGTATTTTGTATTTTGGAGACGTATATTATGTAAATTTTATGTTTATGGATTTTAGTAATTTTTGGGGCGTGACACGTGCACGCTGCGTAGTCCGCATCTGAATAACCTACAAGTTTAAAGTTCGAATCTTTGGTGTACCAAAGTCTAAGGTTAACAGTACCGGAAAGATATCTTATAATATGTTTCACAGCAATTAAGTACGCTTCTCTAAGGTCAGATTGATAACGAGGGCAAACACAAACACTAAACATAATATCGGGCCTACTAGCAGTAAGATAAAGGAGCGAGCCAATCATACCTAGATAGAGCATTTGATCAACACGTTTACCTTTTAAATCTTTGTCGAGTTTGTTGCCGGTGGCCATTGGAGTATCATATGCTTTGGCGTTCTCAAGTCCAAACTTCTTGAATAAATCCTTTGTGTATTTGGCTTGATTGATAAATATGCCTTCATTCATTTGCTTGATTTGAAGCCCGAGGAAGAAAGTGAGTTCTCCCATCATGCTCATTTCAAACTTGCTCTTCATTAGTTTCTCAAAGCGCTTGCACAACAATTCATTAGTAGAACCAAATATAATATCAACATAAATTTGAACAAGTAATTTATGACCATTATGTTTGGCAATGAAAAGAGTTGTATCGATTTTACCACGAGTGAAGCCTTTTCGATGCGAAACTTGGATAGTGTATCGTACCATGCTCTTGGTGCTTGCTTGAGTCCATACAAAGCTTTCTGGAGTTTGTACACATGATTTGGAAATTGTGAATCTTCAAACCCAGGTGGTTGAGCAACGTAGACTTGTTCTTGGAGTTCACCATTTAGAAACGCGCTCTTCACATCCATTTGATAAAGCTTGAAGTCCTTGTGAGCGGCGTAAGCTAGAAATAATCTGATAGCTTCAAGTCTTGCTACGGGCGCAAACGTTTCATCGTAATCAATTCATTCTTCTTGCCTATAGCCTTGTGCAACCAATCTTGCTTTGTTTCTTGTGATGGTTCCATTCTCATCCATCTTGTTTCTGAACACCCATTTCGTACCAATCACTCCTTGATCATTTGGTCTTGGAACAAGAGTCCAAACCTTACATCGTTCAAATTGATTGAGTTCTTCTTGCATAGCAACAACCCAATTAGGATCTTGGAGTGCTTCATCAGCCTTCTTCGGTTCAATTTGAGAGATAAAAGCAGTGTAAGCATCAAAGTTTGTAGCTCTCCTTGTACGAACACCAACGTTTAGATCACCAATGATATTATTGATTGGGTGACCTCTAACTTCACGAATTTCAGGAGGTAAGTTAGGTTGAGTCGTAGTAACTTGAAGGTCTTCAATTGGTACATCTTCACCAGATTCTAAATCATCAAAATTTGGGGGTTGAATTGGTATAGAGTTGAAACATGGGTTTACACCAGATGCAGCAGTAGATATAGGCGCATGAGAGGAATCAAGAGGCGCAACATGTGAGTGAGGCGCAGCGGATGATCCATTTGGCGCGCCATATGAGGAGTTAGGCGCAACTGATGTGGATGGATTTCTTTGAGTTGATAGATTCTGATTTTGAGTAGGCGCAACATAAATAGGAGCACTTGTATCATTAAGCTCAACAGAATCATCAGCAACATTTGGAGCCAAATGTGGCTCAAGGAGGAATGTTCATCAAATGTAACATGTACAGATTCAACTATCACTAATGTAGATCTATTAAAAACACGAAATGCTTTAGAATGTTTGGCATAGCCAACAAAAATACCTTCGTCGGCTTTGGCATCGAATTTACCTCTATGTTCATTTCTGTTGTAGAGGATATAACATTTGCAACCAAAGATCTTGAAGAATGCAATGTTGGGAGTTCTACCACGCCAAAGTTCATACGGAGTCTTGTTGTGAAGTTTGTTGTTGAGGGAACGATTTTGAGTACAACATGCTGTGTTGATTGCTTCTTCCCAAAAGTACTTGGGCAATCTCGCTTCAGCTATCATCGTCTTTCCTGCTTCAATCAACGTCCTATTCTTTCTTTCCACAACACCATTTTGTTGAGGAACTCCAGCGGTTGAGAAGTTGTGATCTATCCCATGATCGTCGTAATATCGAGCAACACCGTTGTTCTTGAATTCTGTTCCATTGTCGGATCGAACACTAACGATGTCATCTTCTTTTTGGGTTTGGAGCAGTCTGAATAAGGTGGTCAAAATATCGTAACAATCGTCTTTTGAGATCATCATTTCCACCCATGTGTATCTTGAATAATCATCCACCACAACTAGAGTATACTTTTTCTTTCGAATACTTGCAGTGGTGACTGGTCCAAATAGCTCAATGTGGAGCAGTTGCAAACATTTAGAAGTTGAGGGATTAGTCTTGCTGGAGAAATATTTCTTCGGTTGTTTGCCAAGTTGACACGCTGCGCACTTCTTGTCATGATGATCAGCAACCTTGGGAAGTCCTTTAACAAGGTTATTCCTGCTGAGTTTAGATAGATATTTGAAGTTCAAGTGAGTTAAGCGCTTGTGCCACAGCCAACTATTTTCGCTCACACTTTTAGCTACAAAACAAAGATTAGTACTAGAGTTCATACTATGGAAATCAATAATGTAAATATTTGTCTTACGATATCCCGTGAGTAATGTAGCTCCAGTTTTACCATTCTTGATAAGACATTGAGTTGAGGTGAAATGGCATTCTAATCCTTTGTCGCAGAATTGAGATATGGATAATAAATTGTGCTTAAGCCCTTCAACGAGAGAGACTCTTTCAATGCACACTTTGTCTTTCTTGAGCTTTCCATATGCAACAACTTGACCTTTGTTATTATCACCAAATGTTACTGAGGGACCTCTTTCTTCATGGACATCTTCTAATAAGGATTCATCTCCAGTCATGTGTCTTGAACACCCACTATCGAGAATCCATTCATAGTTTCTAGATTTTGAAGATCCAACCATGAAACAAAGAACCTGAAATATAGACATTTAAGCAGGTCCCCTTTATTCCTTTTGGGTTCTAGGGTTAGCAACTTTTGACAACCCACTCTTGCTTGACCTTAGGGTTTTTATGTCCTTTGGCATTGGGAGTGAATCGCAAAAGGCATTCCACGGCCTTGTGTCCAGAACAATCACAAATGGAACAATGATGAAAGCCACCAATCACATGAGTTTTCACAAACTCTTTACTTTTCTTTGGGATAGCATTCTTCTTTGGGTCAGATGGACTAGCATTAACAAAATCCTTCTTTTGAAATTTTGGAGTGCTTGATCTAGGAGGGCGCATAGGGCTAGGAGGCGCATGGAGATGAGGCGCGTGGCTCCTAGGCGCATAATGAGCACTCGGAGAAGGAGAGCGCTTTGTTTCAAGAGGGATTTTGCTAGAGGATGATTCATCTGTAGCTATATCTTTTCCATTAGCTTTCCCAAATTGCTTCGTTGGGTAGACATAATGGAATATTTGTCTCTTGACTTTTTCCTGTGCTTTTCCCATTGAATTTGAATGTTTTTCCTTGGGAATTTCAAAAGTTTGCTGATTTGTAAATTTACTATCTCTTTCAGCACAGATATCACATTTAAAGTTGTCATTAGTTGATGAGAATCCCAAGCCACTTTTATTACCACTGACTTTTTGGGACTCAAATATATTCTCCATAGTGACACGAGAATTGGACCACTCATTTGTAATATTTTAAGATCAGTAATTTGAGCAACCAATTCATCGTTTTGAACTTTAAGAAGTAAGTTCTGTTCTGTTAGAAATTTTTTTTTGACAGTAAGAGGAGTCATGCTCTTTATCAGCTCCTTAAGGAGGGTTAGTTCAGATCTAAGTAGAGATTTCTCGTTCTTAAGCTGGGAAATTTCATCACATGATAGTGCTAAAGCTTCCTTCATATTATCAAATCTAGTGATTACCTTTTCAGCTTTTTTTAACATTTTTTCTTGTTTAGCAATCACTTCATCATCATTGATTTTGGAGATTGGAGCAGTTGGTTCAACTTGAGGTCTGATGTAAGCTCCTTTTCTCAACTTGTTCCATGCACTTAGATCACATCGTGAGAATAACAATCCACCATCACTTTGAGCAGGAGTGAGAAATCCTTGTTCAACGAGCTCGCTGATGGTTGGTCCTTTCTTCCTTTTTACTTCTTGAAAACCTGCAGATTTCTTGATAGGTTTATTCAAGACATTCATATCAGGAACATCCTTGGAGAAGTCATCATCCGAATCATAAGTTTCAACTTCATCATCATTTTCCACTAAACAAACGAGTCCATCATCGGAATCTTCATCGCTCTCATCTGAGTCTGTTTCAATCCAAGCGTTCTGCTCATTTGCTGGTGATTCTTCTTCAGCAACCATTCCCTTGTGACAAGTGAATTTGGGAGTGAACTTGGGAGTATGGCTGCTCTTCTTCTACATATATTCAAATTTTGGAGTTGGGCAGCTTGAAGCAAAGTGTCCTGGTTTCCTGCAATTAAAACAAACAAGGTCTTCTTTTCTTTTTGAATCACTGCTCCTCGTGAACTTTGGAGGAGCTCTGCTGGTAGATCCTTAAAATTTGCTGGTTGAGCCGGGTCTTGAGAATTTTCTGAAATTTGAAATTTCTTCACAAATAAAGCGAAGTCTTCATCATCCATGTCTAGTAGCTCAGAGGTAGAAATTTTGGGATCAGAACTTTTCTCTTCTTGAACCGGCGCAGGCGTATGCACTTCTTCTCTATGCGCCACCATTGCTATGGATTTTGACTTCCTTCAGTTTCACTGATTCGTTGGAGTTTGAGCTCATAAACCTTAAGATTTGCATAAAGGTTCCTTAAAGTCCAAACATCCAAAGTTCCGGCGTCTTCAAGAGCGCTGGATTTATGTAGGTATCTTGATCCAAAATCTTGGAGAAAATTGACATTCAAATCTTTGTTTGAAAACTTCATGCCAAGTGAAATACATAGATTTATAATTTCACAGTAGCGTTCATAAGTTTGTCTTAAGGTTTCACTGGTGAGTTGAGAGAAATTGTTGAATCTCTTTTGCACTTCATATTTCTTGTTCTCCTTACAAACAGTATCTCCTTCTATATGCTCTTCAATAGCATCCCATAGCTCATTAGCAGTAGCACAATGCATGACTTGTTGTTTCATAGCCGTGCTTAGAGTGCTTAGGAGAATGTTTCTTGCTTTGCCATCATATGCAACTCTTCTTGTTTCTTCCTTAGTCCATTCTTCCCTTGGTTTCTTGATTGTTGGTTGAACAGCATTGGTGCGCAGATTTGGATTCGCTTTCATAGGGATGTAAGGTCCATAAACCACGGTGTCATGAAGTCTTTCATCGATTGAGTTGAGATGAGTCAATATGCTGAATTTCCACACGTCAAAATGATCTTCATCAAAGACCGGAACTTGAGTGTAGTTTGCAGTTGCCATAGGTTTTGACTTTGCCATTTAGAATCGGCACCCAAGCTGTTAAGCTTGAAAAACAAAAGTGTTTTATAAAGGTGTTTGCTCTGATACCACTTGTTGGTCCCAAAAGGGAAACAAGGGTATGAAAAATAGCTAGAGGGGGGGGTGAATAGCTGTTTTAAAATTCATTTCGTACCATTGATAAACTCAATTGCGAATGCACACTTTATCAAATAAGCGTTATGATATGCGCCTATGTGAGTGAGTGAAATGCACAGCGGAATTTGGTAATGTAAATAGGCGCAAAGTATGATAAAGGGGGCGCACACACACTCTAAGTATTTTGGCTCAAAGTGGGTGAAATAAGAAACTAAGGCAAATGATATAACAAACACAACACAGTTCAATCAATCAATCTACAATGAATAAACAATCAAATAGTTAGATATGATATGACTTGAAAGGAAATAGCAAGATAGTAAGTACGCGCTATTTGGAGAGGTTCAATCGGGAAAATGATCTACGTCCTCTACCAAGATGGTTAGTCTTGGATTTCTAATGGAGATCTTATATTATGAGAGAGTGTTACAAATTACAATCGTTTGAGCTTATACACTAACTCAAGATCTAATATTCTATGAAAGAACAAATCCTATACAATAACCGATGTATCTCTAAAAGAAAGATCTAAGTGATCAAACTTAAGGAGGTGCGTGTGTGATTTTAGATTCAAGGCTCTTTAGATCTTTAAGATTGAGAGCACAAGAAAACTAAAGTGGTTTTGCTTGAGGATCTAGGCTATGGATGAAGTTATGAAGATGTTCTTGAGAATTCTGGAAATAACAAAGGCAATCGTCAAATCTTCAACAAATGCTTGAGAGAGAAATTCTTGAAATTCTTAGCAACTTCAAATGGTTGAAGTTATGGGTGTTTATAGTAGAGCCCTAAAAACTAGACGTTGGAAATCCTTGGTGAGTCAGAGAAAGGATGGATGTGCTGTTGCTCATTGAGTGGAGCACGTGTCCTTTTATAGCCGTTAGACACATAACACAAATATGACCGTTATGGACAGGTGTCCTTAGATGCGGGTGCATACGTGTTATTTAACAACCGTTGGATCATTGGCGTAGTTTGAATCTCTTCAAGTCTTCAAATCTTTCATTAAATCACTGAGTGAATAAATCACTATAAGGCACGTGAGCTAAGAGAGGCGCGTTACACTTTGCGGGCGCATAAGAGGCGCAGGCGCACTTGTGAGGCGCATAGCGCGGCGCGGCGCGTGAGAGAGGTACTTGGGCGCATGACTTGGCTCAAACTCGTGATTTTCTTGAATCTTGATCTTCTTACCCTATTCTTAAGCCTATTCTATTACAATGGACAACCTAAAAATGAAGTATAAATACTTCTTACATGTGGGTCTAAAGTCCATGAAATAAAACTTAGATGATGGATCAATCAAATCTAAACAATCATATTACATTGAAACTAAGATATAAGTGGGCATACCCAACAAATGTGCTGCGCAGCCATTTATAAGAAGAAGCATTTAAGCTGGGTTGAGATCATCTATGATGAGTTAGTGCGTTGGGTGCGCGTGTACAAGAAAAAGGCTGCTGACACCAAGAGGCCACCCAAGTACAAGACTCACTGCAGAATCCTAACTGCTATCTTCATGCGCTTTCCCAAAGTGCGCAAATTGGTGGATGAGGACCCCTCTTTAAAGGTTGATGTGACTTCTACGCGCACGTATTCTCGCGTATTCTTTCAGAATTTCCGCCGTGAAGTTAACAACTTTGATTACTGCATGTACTGGGCTGCTGATCCAGTTGAGTTGTTTGAGGATATTCATCCTGATGACCAAGGCTTACCTCCAACTTCTGATTGTGAGCTCAAGGAAGCCTCTACATCTGAGTCAGATTCTGAAGAAGAATCCTTTTATGAGCCTGTTGTAAGCAAGGTGGGTGATAAAGAAAAAGGTAAGGGTCCAGCTACTGATGCGCCTCAGCGCAAGAAGAAGAAGGCCAGCAAATCTACTGCTGCGCCTGGGATAACTATCAAAGAGCCTTCTGCGGCTGCTCCTAAGCGCAAGGCTACTACTGACCCTGAGCCTCCTAAGAAATCAAATAAGGCTAAAGCCCCTGCACCTAAAGAGCAAAAGAAAGCTAAGGCTGATGCGCCTGAAAAGAAGAAGGAAAAGAAAAAGGACAAGAAAAAGAAGCACGCAAAATAATCAAGAACTCTATTGGATGAGTGTGATGAAGACATCCAAGTAGAAGATGATCCTGTGCCTAAGTCAAAGCGCGCATCTACTCCTCCTCATGCGCCTCAAAAGGAAGATATCTTTGAAGGTGCTGCAAATGATCCACTCATTAGCCCTTCCAAATCTACTGGAACCTCTAAGGCTGCTCAATCTCAGGGGGAGAAGGAGAAGGAAACTGCAAAGCCCATGCACAATGCTACTTCCAGTGAGGATGAGATCCCACTATCTGCAAAGAAGGCCACTCCAACGCGTAGGGTCAAGAAGGTTGCTACCAAGAAGCGTGCTACAAAACGAACCATGGAAGATTTATCTGATGTTGATTCAGATCCTCCAAGGCATTCTCCTCTGCGCACTGAAAAGTCTACGTGTGATATAGCAAGGGAAGCAAGACTTGATGCAGTTGCACAAAAGAACGTTGCGCAGCAAGTCCCACCAGTCTTCATTAATGGTGAAGGCTTTGCTCATGATGCGCCTGATCCTACTGTGTATGAGGATGCGCCAATTGTAAAAGATGATAATGAGGACTCAAGCTCAGAAGACTATGATGTCCATTATTCTCCAATTCCTGCGCATCACTCTTCACTTCCTGCACAAACAACTCATGCTGCTGTTGCTACTCCTATACAACCAACTGGGGCTTCTCATACTTCTCCAATCATTTATAAAGTACCTCCAGTTACTGCTCCCTCGGATCCTTCCAGTTGATCAACTGACATGCGCCAAATCGTGGCCATGCTTCAAACTATTCAAGCAAATCAATTTGCCGCGCAAACCCAGCACTTCTAAGTGGTCACTGCGCAAGCTAAAATTCAGGAGCAACTGGATGCGCAGTCTTCAAGGCTAGATGCGTAAGCCAGTTTGCTACAGGCTATTGATTGTGCCATTAAGGGGGAGAGTTCAACAAAGGCAACCGGTTCTACAGATGCTGATGTGCAGGCAACCAGTTCTGGAGCTGCGCACATGCCTCAAATTTACGATGCGCTCCGCCATGACTTAGAGCATGACTTTGGTATTATTACCACTGCGCTCTTGAAGATTCCCTCTATGCATGGTCTGTTTGAAGCTCTTAGCACTTTGGAAAATACTCTCACTGAGGTAATCCAGATTGAAACTGCCAAAGTTATAAACACCATTGATAACTTTACGCCTAGAGATTCCAGCTCTTCCTCCTCCTCCTCTATCGATGTGCTAAAATCTCACGTCACTCACTGCTTAGTTTAGTTCAGTGATACATTCAATGGAGCTATGAACCAAGCTATATTGGATATGCAAGCTAGCCAGAACATGGTTCAAGTGGAGTTGACCAAATATCTAGCGGATACGCAGAAGGAGATTCTGGACTCTATTGCTTCTGATCAGTAATCTCTGGCAAACCAATTTGGTTCCCTTGAGAATACATTTAACAGAGTCTCTGAAGACCTTCAGAAAGACAACGATCTGATGCGCTCCGGCATGAAGACTTATGTGAACCAGGATGTGGAATACAATGCCAAGTTTCAAGCTCTCAAGATTGAGATAATGGACAAGATTACAGGCCTGCAGAACAAGCTTAAGGAAGCACTTTCTAGGATTAACATAGACTATAAATGTAATTTCTTTTGCTGCGCATATTTTGTAAGTTTTTGATGAGCATTTGTTTTTGCTTATGATTTTTCTTCCATGTAAAACTTGTACCTGTATCTCTCATCTTTCAAGTTTTAATGAGAAGAAATGCATCATTACGTTTTCACAAAACTTTGTTCAATTCAAACTCTTCGTTTGTGGAACAATGAATGCTTATTAAAACCTTTATCATGCGCATATTCATATCTGCTCATATTTCATTGCATGATGTTTAAACATTCAGTTTAAAATCATACTCAAACTTAAACTCATAATATCTTTTGTATGCTCTGAATGATATTTCTGTCTTTCTCATAATGTAAGTTATTCTTTTGGATAGACTAGAAATCTATAACACTGGCTAGTGTGTGAATTGACTTGAGACATGATTTACCATTTACATTCTTATGGACATGTTTTTATCATGTACTTTGTATTGCCTTTGTTGTAGTAGGTAATGGCATCAATAATTTAGGGGGAGATTGTTGGGTATGCTTATTACTTAACACTCCTACTTATGTTAGAATTGATTGATACCATCACCTAAGTTTATTTTAAGGACTTTAGGACCTTATGTAAGAAGTTTATAACTTAATTTTTTAGCTAAGTCCTCTTTATAAACTAGGCTTAGTGTTTAGGGCTGAAGCTTTAGATTTAAGGTCACATGTGAAAATTGGCTATATGTGATGCGTATGTCTTTCATGCGCATCACCCTCTGCGGACATCTATGCGCATGATTTCCATGCGCAGCGCAGATTTGCCTTGATCAAATCTTTTATTTCCTGACCTCACCTTTTATAACTTGGAAAGCGTCAAGACAAGCTACGCTTTTCAGAATGAGTCAAAGTGCTGATGTGGACAAATGACAAAACGTGCACACTCAGCTTACACGTAGATGGAGACGCGCCTCTTGTTTGAAATTCAAAAAGAAGACAACTGTCATCCTTCTAGAATAAATTTGAAACATGTCAACTTGCTGTCTCCAATGGCTATAAAGGACAGCTGCGCACCAATCACATTGTGACAGCACATCGTCCTTGCTGAAGCTCCCCAACGGCTAGTTCTTGGAGCTCCACTATAAATAGCCAGCTCTTCCTCATTTTCCAAGTTGCTTGTGTTTTTGCTTCCAAAGAGAAAGTTTGAAGATTTGAAGATTGCTTGCTCATTTCCAGAATTCTCAAGAACAACCTTCACCTTCATACATTACCAAGCCCAGATCCTAAACAACCTTTGTATCACCAGAATCTTGTGCTCTCCATCTTATAGATTCAAAGAGCCCAGATTTCTGATTCACACACACACCTCTTGATGTTCCGATCTTATCGATCATACTTCTAGAGAAACACCGGTTATTGTCTAGGATTTTGTTCTTTCATAGACTATAGATCTTTGAGTTAGTTTGTTCTAAATCATTGTAACTTGTAACTCTTTCATATTATAAGATCTCCATTAGAAATCCAAGACTAACCATCTTGGTAGAGGACGTAGATCTTTTCCCGATCGAACCTTTCCAAATAGCTTGTCTCTATAATCTGCTTTGCTTTCTACATTTAAGCTTTTCTGATATATTGCTTTGTTTTATCCTTGTAGATTATATTGCGCAGATTGAATTGTGTTTGTGTGCTTATTGCCTTAGTTCCATTTTGTGCCCCTCTTTAAGCCTAAACCTTAGCGCGTGCGTTTTACACTTCTGCGCATCTACCTGCGCATAAGTGATTGCTTTAAACTTCCGCTGTGCATTTCACACTCTTGCTGCGCGCTATACTTAGCCAAATTAAGAGTCGTGCGCATTTGCCATTGATTTGCAAAAGGGTTTGAAAAGAATTTTAAAACGCTATTCACCCCCTCTAGCATTTTTCATACCCTTATTGCCCCTTTTGGACCAACAACGTTCCTCTAGTAGAGAGGCTCAAGTCTCCGTAGTTCAAACAAATGAAGACCATTTTTTTGTGTGTGCACCCTGTTCTTTGCCTAGACCGCCCTTTCGGGTTTTCAATCTAGCGGGCTTCTTTTTTGCATGTGCTCTAATTTTTTCCTAGGCCGCCCTTGCGGTTTTCAACCTAGCGAGCATTTTTTTTTTTTTTGTGGTCTTCATTTGTTAAGCGTAGAACTTCTTGAGCTTGTCGAGGTTGACCTCCTTTGGCAATTGATCGCCATCTAAGTCTACGAGTCGGACTGCACCGCCGCTTAGTATCTTCTTGACCACGTCAGGACCGATCCATCGAGGTCCCTATTTTCCAAGGGGATTCATGGAATTGGGAGGATGTTGTCTTAGGACCAAATCTCCCACTTTGATATTTCGAGGTTTCACCTTTTTGTTGAAAGCTCTTGCCATTCTTTGTTGATAAGCCCTAGTGCGTTCAAACGCTCTTAGCCTGTTTTCGTCGAGTAGGGTTAGTTGCTCATATCAGCTTTGCATCCAATCAACCTCGTTGACTTGGTTCTCGAGTAAGACTCGTAGAGAAGGAACCTCAAGTTCGACCGGGAGTACGGCTTCAGAGCCATAAACCAATGAGTAGGGAGTTTCTCCCGTTGCTGATCGTATTGAGGTGCGGTATCCCCACAACGCTAGTGCTAATTTCTCAGGCCAATCCTTTCCCGTTGAAGCCATTTTTCGTATGATGACTTCAATTGTCTTATTTTCTGCCTCGACCGCTCCGTTGGCTTGGAGGCGGTACGGGGATGACTTGTGCTTGGTAATTTTGTAGTTAACCAAAAGTGCATCCATTTCTTTCTCGAAGTGAGAGCCATTGTCGGAGATGATTTCATGAGGAATACCGTATCGGCACATGATGTTATCCTTCACGAATTCGGCCACTTTCTTGGCGTTGAGAACTCGCTAAGCTTGTGCTTCGACCCATTTTGTGAAATAGTCTACGGCTACAAGGATGAATGACTGTCCGTTGCTCCCCATAGGATGGACTTTGCCGATGATATCTATGCCCCAACAAGAGAATGGCCAAGGTGTGGTCATGTTGTACAGCTGTGAAGGCGGAGCATGTTGTAGATTGGCATAGAACTGGCACTTGGTGCATTTCCTGAGTTTCTCAATGCAGTCTCTTTCCATTGTAGTCCAATAGTAACCACTGCAGAGTATCTTTTTGGCTAACATAATCCCATTCATTTGGGGGCCACACTCGCCTTAGTGGACTTCGTGCATGATTTCTTGGGCTTCGGTCTCATTTGCACATAAGAGATTGATCCCTTGATGATGTCTCTTGTAGACTCGGTTTCCAATCAACACATATCTGGAGGCTAGATTTTGTAGTGCCACTCGAGATTTCCCGTTGCTATTGTCGGGGAAGGTGACGTTGTTGAGGAAGTTCATGATGTCAGTGTACCACAGGGGGTTATCTTAGACGTCATTGATCTCAATGTTCATGCAGTATGCCGGACTAGTCCTCCTTGAAATTTTGAAGGGTTTCACCATTTTTCCTTTGAGCATCTCAACCAGTGAGGCTATAGTAGCCAAAGCATCGGCAAAGCGATTCTTGTCCCTTGGTAAATAAGTGAACGTCATGTCTTGGAACTGTTTAACTAATTCCTCGAGGTGTTGACCATACTGTTGAAGGGTTGGGTCTTGGATTCGCCATTTACCCGACGTTTGATTGATAAGGAGCAGGGATCCACCGAATACTTCTAGTTCTGTGACATTTATTTCTAGGGCCTCTTCTAGCCCCGCTATGCATGCCTCATACTCGGCAATGTTGTTGGTAGCTTCGAATTCAAGATGGATGGCAATTTGAGTGTAGATGTCCTTGGATCGACAAGTTACATTCCTATCCCAAAACCATGTTTATTGGCGGCGCCATCAAAAAAAAGTTGCCACTTATTTTCCTCGTTTGTAGTGCAAACCAAGTGCTCATCGGGAAACTGTATGTCCTCCCCCTTCACTTCGTCACACGAAAATTCAGCAAGCTAATCACTGAACACTTTCCCCCTGATAGATTTGAGTGTGACGTAAGCGATGTCATAGTCGGCGAGCATGAAGTACCATTTGGCTATCCTTGTCGACATGAAAGGCTTCTCGAAGATGTAGCGGAGCGGGTCCACTTTTGCTACTAGCTTGATCGGAAAGGCTTCCATGTAATGTTTGAGCTTTTGAGTAACCCAAACCAGTGCTGCACATGACTTCTCTAAGACAGAGCAGTTCTTTTCGCCTCCTTGAAATCGGTGACTGATAAAGTAAATGGCATTCTCCTTTGTGGAGTCTCGTTGCTCTTGTGCTAGCATAGCCCCAAGGGCTTCATCATTTACTGTGAGGTAGAGCAAGAGAGGCTTCTCCTTGTGAGGTGGAACCAAGATTGGAGGGCATGTCAAGTAGTGCTTCACTTGGTCGAAAGCTTCTTGGCAAGCGTCGGTCCATTCTAGGGCCACATTCTTCTTGAGTAGCTTGAAGATTGGCTCACACATGGAAGTAAGCTGGTGCACAAACCGACTGATGTACTGAAGTCTGCCCATGAAACCTTTGATTTCTTTTTGTGTCTTAGGAGGAGGCATATCGATGATCGCCTTGATTTTTGAGGGATCTGCTTTAATTCCCCTCTTGGTAACCATGTAGCCAAGAACTTTTCTTTGGATAACCCCAAAAGTGCACTTTGCGGGATTGAGCCTCATCTTGTGTTGACGAAGCCTATCAAAGAACTTGCAGAGATCAATCAAATGTTGACCGTCGGTCCCTTTTGAGTGGATGATCATGTTGTCCACATAAACCTCAATCTCTTTGTGGATCATGTCATGGAACAAGTCTATCACGGCCCTTTGATAAGTAGCCCCAGCATTCCTTAACCCAAACGGCATGACTGTGTAGCAAAAGGTGCCCCATGGTGTGGTGAAAGCAGTTTTGTGTTGATCCTCCTCGGCCATGAGAATCTGATTGTACCCAGGAAACCGTCCAAGAATGAACGAACCTCGTAGGCAGCAGTGGAGTCGACTAGAATGTCGATGTTGGGTAGTGGAAAGTCATCCTTTGGGGAAGCTTTGTTCAGATCCCGGAAGTCTACACAAACACGGACCTTGCCGTTGGCTTTTCGGACTGTGACCACATTAGCTAGTCATGTCGGATATTCAATAACCTTGATGAAGCCTACACTGAGAAGCTTTTCTATCTCTTCTTTGACTTGTAGAGACCATTCTGGCTTGATCTTTCTGAGCTTCTGCTTGACTGGCTTGGCATCGTCTCTGATCGAAATTATGTGTTCAGCGACCTTTCTGTCCAAACCCGGCATGTCTTTGTATGACCACGCAAATACATCCACGAACTCTTTGAGCAGTGCAGTCAATCTGTCTTTCTCTTCCCCATTGAAGAAGCTTCCGATCTTGGTTTCTTTCGGCTCTTCGTTAGTACCCAGATTAACAACATGCAATTCTTCATCAGCCCCTGGACCATTTTCACCACGACTACGGACCTGTGGTGCAAGTTCCCATGCAGGAATAAATACATCACATCAATATGCATTCAACTCCCATCCGAGTTTCCAGCTCCGCCTTGGGGCATTTCAAGTACAAAAATTCCGCAACGGACACCGTCAAAACCGATGGTTACAACAATCGAGGTCAATCCCGACATTTTCCTCGCTAAAGGGAAAACATTCTTTTCGGCCCGCAGTCAACTGTGCCCGCACCCCGGGAAAAGTCAACATCAAATACAGCCACCAACAGCAATTCGGTCCGCGGTGAGCCACTAAATCCACCACTTCTTGAAGCAAAGCAACAAATTTACTAACGGATTCGCCTACAAGGGTTCACAAACGGACTCATACAAGGGATTCACTAACGGATTCATCAAACGATTCACAAACGGATTCGTCAACAAGGGTTCACCAATGGACTCATCCAAGGGATTCACTAACGGATTCATCAACGGATTTACTAACAGATTCGTCAACAAGGGTTCATCAACGGACTCATCCAAAAGAATTAACTAACGGATTCATTCAACGGATTTAGTAACGGATTCGTCAATAAGGGTTCACCAACGGACTCATCCAAAAGAGTTCACTAACGGATTCATTCAACGGATTTACTAACGGATTCGTCAATAAGGGTTCACCAACGGACTCATCCAAAAGACTTCACTAACGGATTCATTCAACGGATTTACTAACGGATTCGTCAACAAGGGTTCACCAATGGACTCATCAAAAAGAGTTCACTAACGGATTCATTCAACGGATTCACCAATGGATTCGTCAACAAGGGTTCACCAACGGACTCATCAAAGAGATTCACTAACGGATTCATCAAACGGATTTACCAACGGATTCGTCAATAGAGGGTTTACTAACGGACTCATTCAAAGGATCCACTAACGGATTCATCCAACAGATTTAACCGGCGGATTCACAAATAAATCATGCCACCTCCTCTATCAACAAAATCCGCTCACACAGGGAGCGCACCCCTATCTCTCGCAATTTCAAATTCCTGCTTCCATCGAGTCTTCGCTTCTTCTTTGTGATGTCCTCGGCGGATGTCTTTTCTTTCGTCGGCGCATTTTGCTTCGCAATCCATGCCGCCGAGGGGCTCTGTAGACACCCCGCCTTTGACCGCTCACCCCGATTGCACGGTTGATTTTGTGTTTCTCCTTCTTTTAAGTGTTTTTTGTCAGTTTTTGTTACTTCCGTTAAGTTCCTGACTGACTTTGTTAAGTCCAGGGACTAAACTGATTAACAGGGCTAACTTTCTAGTCCATTCTGTCATAAATGCCTTCTCTGAGTCGCGCGCCTCCGACCATAGGAGCCAGAAGCGCGCGCCTTCCGCCCCCAAGGTGGGAAGCGCGCGCCTCTGGAACGTCTTTGTATGACCACGTAAATACATCCACAAACTCTCTGAGCAGTGTAGTCAATCTGTCTTTCTCTTCCCCTTGAAGAAGCTTCCGATCTTGGTTTCTTTCGGCTCTTCATCGGTACCCAGATTAACAACATGCAATTCTTCGTCAGCCCCTGGACCATTTTCAACCCGACTACGGACCTGTTGAGCAAGTTCATTTAAGTATGTTGTGTTTTTGTGGTCTATTTCATCATTATTTGAATCGTTATTAACTAGTTCATTAGATTCGTTATTAGTTAATTCATCATTTATGATGTTTGCAATCTCGGGGTACTCAGAAAGATCAAATTTTTCATTAACAAAGAAAGGGAACACACGCTCGGCTATGGCCTCCATATCCTCTTGGGTGAGGGTGTCGGAAACACTCTCGGACTCGAAAGTGAAAGTGAACAAGTCTTCCTTTGTAACCTTGCACGGAATGCAACCCATCTTCTCGACCAAGAATTCCTCGGATACCACGAGTCCCTTCGTAGAAAACCAGTTGTTGATCGGCTTGGAGCTTGGCGGGATCTTACTGATAGTCTCCCTTCTCGTGTCGGTGTCGTAGATGGCATTGACTTGGCACTCATCCGTGAGGGCAAGTTCCTCGAACATGGAGGCTAAATCTGTCAAATCTTCCCCCACGGTGATTTCTGTCTCGGACTCTATGGTCACTTTCTTCCCCCACCATTCACGGGGTGACATGGGAGTTGGTTCCCTTTTGGACTTCTGAATCTCGCAGTCGGCAAAGATCTTAAAGCTGGGCTTTCTGATGCCCTTGCTGTTAACCCATGGCTCGGGAAAGATCATGTACGGAACAGCTTCCCTTGGCGAACAAAATACCCATTCAACGTCTTGCGGTAAGGCCTTAGATTGGGAATCTCATAATGACGGCCTTCTCTACGAGGTAGGGCCTTTTCATTCTTGACGGCTTGTTCATGTTTTAAGTCATCCTTGGAAGGCTCATATCCCAAACCAAACTTGTTCTTAACAAAAGGAACCTCAATTGGTTGCATTCTCCCTTGTTGATATTTCCCTAGGCCTAAACCAGGGAAGTAGTTCATGTTCCTCATCATGCGGAGGACTTTGCGATTGCCGAGGGTCCATGATCCATTTCCCCCTTCTTTATCAATGGCGTTGATTGAGACGCCGAAGAGAGTAGAGTCTACCAAACCATGCTGAATTTGGTGGAGGGGTTCCCCCTTTCTGTGGATAGTGACGTTTTCTGCCATAACGGTCACTATTTCATCCCCATTTCTGAACTTTACACACTGATGGAGAGTTGAAGGGACGGCATTAGAACTGTGTATCCACGGTCGGCCCAAAAGAAATTGAATGAGGAAGGCACATCGAGCACTTGAAACGGGACGGACATGACCATGCTCCCAAACTCAATGTCTATTTCCACCATACCCATGACTGTACGGGCAGTGCTGTCGTAACCTCGGATTACTTGAGTAGAAGGCTTCAAATCTGAATTCTTAAGCCCCAGTATGCCCATTTTTCGGCCGGGCATTAGGTTGAGTGCGGATCCACCGTCAACCAAGACTCTTGAAATAGGTCTCCCCCTTACTCTCACCTTGAGATAAATGGCCTCATTATGGTCGAAACCAAATGGTGGAATGTCCATATCGGCAAAGGTGATGACATTGCTGAAATGAATGTGGCCTATCATTGCAGTGAGGTCCTCAGGAGTAGTATCAGGAGAGATCGACGTGTCGTCAAGATTACTGATGACAAGATCTCGGTGCTTCTTTGAGGATGCAATGAGGTCCCAAATGGAGATGTTGGCTTGAGTTTTCTTGAGTTTAACTAGTAGAGGGTCTTCGGGAGTGTCACGAGCTTGTGACCTTTGAGAAGAGGTGCTTGGCGCAGAAGTGGAGGGGTTGCTTGCTATGACTCGTCCGGATCGAGTTAGCATGTTGACGTTCGCCTCTTTCTTCTTTTTCCTATTCTCTAGTACTTCCCTCATTACCTCATCGTAATTCACAATATAACAAGAATTATCAATCTTATTCATGGCATTAGAGCCCTCATTCACAATTGGGATTGAATGAGTGGTCTCCTCAAATTCTCCTACCTCTATTACATTGACACCACCCTCATTAGGAACTATGAATTCCTTCTTGTCTATGAGATCTTGGATGACATTGCGGAGAACGAAGCATTCCTCGGTGGTGTGGCCACTATATTGGTGGTAGCCACAATATTTGTGATGAGCATGATTGGCATTGACCGTCTTGGGTTGGTACCCTTGTATGGGTGTGACTTGCCCTTTTGCTTTGAGAACTTCGAAGGCCTCGGTTTGAGTCATGCCTTGGAGAGGCGTGTAGACACAGTCATTTTGAGACTTCTTGCCTTGGGGTGGAGGAACCTTTTTATAATTCCCCTTGTCGGTGGTGACGGCATTAACTGAAGCCTCTTTTGAGGAGCTAGAGGCGGCCTTGTAACGGAGGGTAGGAGCACTTTTCTTGATTTCCCTAAGTAGTTCATCCATTCGGATCCCCGCCTCACACATTTGAGAGAAATCGGCATAGCAAGCCCCACTTAGGTGGGTGCGGAGATCAATCTTTAGACACTTAAGAAAGATGTCCATTTTCTCCTTGGTGTTAGGCCTCTCGATAATCTCAGCAAGCTTGCCATTCCACCTTCTCGTGAAGTCAATAAAGACTCGTTGTCCCTTTAAGTGGTGTTTTCAAGCTCTTTCTTGGTTGGCCGGTAGGTGGTGTTGCCTTGGTATTGACTCTTGAAGTCAAGCATGGCGGCGCCCCAATCAAGACGGACTGTGAGCGGGAGAGTAGCATACCAATCCTTTTCCGCCCCCTCGAGAGTAAGAGGGAAGCATTATATCAGAAGAGCAGTCTGGTTTTGTTTCAGGGCGTAGCATCCATGAAAATATTAACTTGGCTCACGCGGTGGGAAGGAGCCCTAGCCTCTCGGGGATGTAGTTGTAGATATGTTAGTCTTAGTGGGTCGTTGGCTCCACTTGTTATCTCCTTCTACGACATGCTGTTGTCGTCTATTTCTGCATCTCCTTGACCAAATCCGCCCACATTAGGGTTACTCGTTAATGGTTGATCAAATTTGATAGACTCTCCTTTTGAAACGAGAAGTTCTGGCCCTGGTGGGATAAGATCAACCACTAGACGTCCGTAGGGAGGCCTTGTACTACTTCAGCACCGTAGGGCCTTATACTACTTCAGCCCCGTAGGGCCTTGTACTACTTCAGCCCCGTAGCGCCTTGTACTCCTTCAGCCCCGTAGGGTATGATGTAAGATAGGGCATATGTGCATCTTGTTGCTTGCATATAACATTTATGGTACAGAATATATAGGAAAAATTTACTTTTTGGGAGAGACCTTCTTCGGTACCATAGCCCAAATGTAAGTCTCAATGTGTGCCATGGGACAAGAGTTGCCCTTGAACTTGCTGATGTCGGGCATCTTGAACTTGTCGGGGAGGGAAGCCATTGTATTCATGAGAATGGATGACTAATAGAGGCTTATATCGGAGCCTTTCCCTAAGTTGAGACCGTTGAAGCGTTGATCTATGTAGGGTATGATTGAATCAACCATCTTGGGCTCATTGTTCTCGGTGCTTGGTTACCCCATTTTCTTGGTACGGGCATTAACATAAGGGCTTTGAAACAGACCCTTAGTCCACTCGGACTCCTCATTATTCTCTTTGCCTTTGCAATTGGCGAGCTTGGTGAGCTTTTCTTTCATTAGCTCCATTTCGGCCTCGTGGGCCTCCCTTTGGTTGTCGAGGTGGGATTTCCAAATGTCATCTTTGCTTTGAGCCTCCTTATTAAGAGTGGAGACTTATTCTTGGATAAGTTGGACCATGGTGGAGAGTTTCTCAAGAGACATGGTGTTGTCGGTGTTGGAGCCGCCGGCCATTGATGTTGTTGAAGCTGTTGGAGTGATCTCTTCACGGACTAGCCGATTAGCTGAATCTCGGTAGACACGGTAAGTACCAATTGAACCTATATTGCAGAAGAGGCCCTTGTCAGTCTTGAGTACACTTTCGGTCCATGAAGAGGCTTAGAGCACACATTGGGCACACGACTCAAAACTACATAAGAAAAGACTCTTTTTTTTATAAGTCGGAGGGACGGAATCCCTTTTGAGTTTCTAAGAAAGAAATGGAATCGTCACACTAGTATATAGATCATCTTGCGGTCCCATATACTCATCGGATTCCATCACGCTTGTGAATCCTACACATGTCGGGATTAAACTAAATTAATGTAGTAAAGCATACATGCGGGGACAGATTTTTATTTCGTCCATAATAATCACTTGGGGATGGATTTTTATTTCGTCCATGATAACCACTTGGCATGTATGATTTGAAGACATTAGTTTAGGGAAATCTTGGCATATGAAAACCGACTTTAGTCATGGAGTGTTAGACCCTAACTAGAATTGTGTTGGCTTGTGCTCGACTAAATGAGAGGCTTAAGGTCACCCCCGGCATGTAGTCATGAACTACGCCACGGGCTGAGGTTTACCGCTTCGAAAGAGTCAAGGTCTGGTGGAGCTTGAAACTTCCTATGACGGGCCTCGACGGGTTTGGGGTTATGAACTTGTGTGACTCGATAGTGAGCAATTTATAGGAATTCGTGCACGTAGTGTGAGGTCTAACATGTGACAAAACGTTTTTACTTTTTTTTTTGAAAGAAAATCAAATAAGCACATAAATTACAACTCTCGAATCACCCGTGTGACCGATAAAATAAAACACGAAAGTAAAACAGTCCAAAAGGCCAGATTAGGCCTGATGCAGGCAACTGTGCCCACACCCCATCAAATCTGCTCTGTTCTGAAACCTGTTCTTGTCCTAGAAACCTACCTAGAAGCGCGTGCCTCTGGCTGGTGATGTGGCAAGCGCGTGCATGGCGCAATGTCTGTGGGAGGCGCCCGCTTCTGGGCAAACCTATCAGAATGTCAGACTTTGGACTCAGGGGATTGCCCTAGTCCTGAATGTATTGTAACCCCTGCAGAAATGATTAGTGTAGAAAAAAGAAGAGGGAACTAGGAAGAACATATGGGATGCGGGCGACTCTGGTCCTTGATATGGAATGCGCGCGCTTTAGGCCAAGAAGGCCAGAGGCGCACGCCTCCCCCATCAGAGACCAAAATGCCCAGAAAAGATGTAGATTTTGAACAAAATGCAAGTTTAACCCTCAAACAGTCCCCAGCGGAGTCGCCACTGTAGATACCCCGGGAGGGCACGGCTTGGCTAGAGCGCGTGTGTTGTTCCTAGGATGTCTATTCGTGTTTTAATTGTAGAGTCGCCACCTATGTTTTAGAGGAACATAAGAAAAACCTAATATTTAGCCTAAATTTGGTACGAAAACAGAGATTCTTGTTATGAGGTTCGGGGGTTAGGTTACGAGATGGGAAGTACTTAAACACCCATCTCGCACAACTAATGTTGGTCTTTCTTGTTCAAAATCTACATAATCAAAATGTTCTTCCTATTCTTCGATGATGATAAAAGGGGTTAAAAAAATGGGTTTTTAGAATGTAGGGAGATAACTTCTTGACTAACTTCAATGAAGTGAAGTAGTCTTTGGCGTCATGTCCCAAAAATGATTTGGGATGATTGCACGTTTGATTAAAGTAAAAGAGAAAAGAGATGAAGTAGAGAAGAAGGAGGAAGATGAACTTTTACCTATGCTTCAAAGATCTTCAAATACTTCTTAGAGAACTTCTTGGAAAATGCCTTGAAAGTATTTTGTGTAGAGTTTTCTTAATGATCAAAAGTCCTCCACTTCAATGGTGAATTAGAGGGGTTTATATAGGTGTAAAAGGGATGTTTTTGGTGCCAAAACGAGGTCACAAAGAAATCCTTCCCGGGCAAAATCATGTAAAATGAGCAAGGGAGGATTTTTGGACAGAATCTGTAACTGACGCCCAGAGGCGCGCGCTTCCCACCTTAGGGGCGGAAGGCACGCGCTTCTGGCTCTTATGGTCGGAGGCGCGCGGCTCAGAGAAGGCATTTTTGACAGAATGGACTAGAAAGTTAGCCCTGTTATTCAGTTTAGTCCCTGGACTTAACGAAGTCAGTCAGGAACTTAACGGAAGTAACAGAAACTGACAAAAAACACTTAAAAGAGGGAGAAACACAAAATCAACCGTGCAATCGGGGTGAGCGGTCCAAGGCGGGTGTCTACAGATGGTCGTTGTAGAAGACCGTTGATGGAGAGTACCGCTGATGAAGAGTACCATTTGTAGAGAAAGACCGTAGTGGTCAGTTGTAGTAGTGGCGGAGATTGTAAACTTTGCCTGGGAGGAGGCCGTTGTCGTCTATATATACCCAATCTTCATTCTGCTTGGTTAAGTGGCCCTTCTCGATGAATAGTCGGACCTCTTCTTTCAACTCTTGACAATCGTCTGTACTATGTCCTTCATTCTGGTGGTAGGAACACATTCCGTTTGGTTCAGAAAGCTGCAGTGTCATAGTAAGACTAAATTCTTGCATCGGCTGTAGTTTACCAATTTTCTTCAGTGCTTTGAAGATGAGGCCCAGTGGTAGATCTGAGCTTGTTCCATGTCGGAAACTGATGGGGTTTCCATTATGTGACTTGGATTTCCCGTGTGGTGGTCGTAAAGACGGTGTATTCGCTAAGTGACCCTTTAGTTGAGTTAGGGCCAACTCACATTTCTAATTCCAATCTTCTTTTGAACAATTCTGTAATTCTTTGAGGAGCGGGTTTCCCACTGTTATGAGGCGATTGATGTAGTGCAGAAGACCTATGAGTTTGGCTCTTTTATTCTCTTTATGAGGGGATGACATTGTTATTATCTCTCTGACTTTCTCGGGGTTGGCCTTGAATTTCTTTCTCAATCGGTACCCTAGGGCTTTTGTCTAAATAGTACCAAATCTGCTTTTCGACAGATCCAGGAGAATTTTCTGACCTCTTAGAATGTCGAAGATTTTCCGCAGATCTTCAATGTGTCGACCGTAGGGTCTCTTGGAGTGTATTACTAAATCATCTCTTGGAGTGTGAAATAGTAACTTCTCGTCTGTTTGTGCTGCGGCAGGTATCCGATTTTTACCGAGGAAACCTTCAAGGAATGATCGAACATCTCTGTCTTCGGCGGCTTCTAACAGTGCGTTCAGGTCAAACGGTGGGAACTTGTGTTTGGGGTTCAGTTCATTGAGACTCATGATATCTATGTGAACTGTCACCCTCCTTTTGTACTTCTTTGCGGAGATGATGTTGAACAACCATTTAGGCCAAAACACTGACTTGATGAGGTCTCTCTGTAGCAGCTTTTCGATTTCTGTGGCCATTCGAGGAGACCATTCGGGCTTGATTGGCGGCAGTACTTACTTTACTAACCCAATATCTGGTGTTTTATCTTCTCCCATACTCTGTCCGGCGAGTCGTTATAGGACCATGCAAAAATGTCTTCTTATTCTCTGAGCAGTTTGATCAGTGCTTCTCGCTCTTCGCCTTGAAAGAAACTCCCAATCTGAGTCCACTTCGGCTCGTCTTGTCTTCCCAGATTCACATATATTAACACCTCATCGGCAGCTTGGGCTCGACTTTCCCTTTGATTCATAACCTACTCTGAGATTTCTTGGATGTATTCGTTATTTAGTTCTTCTGTGTCTGCCTCTTTTAATGAATCGTTATTAACTATTTTTGTATCATTAGATTGATTAATTAATTTATCATTTATAAGAGTGTCTATAGCGGGATACTCAAAAAGATCGAGATTTTCAATTAATGCACGAGGAAAGACCGCGTTTGCGATTACATCATAGTCTTTTGACTTGAGGTCATTAGACTTGGACGGAGACACAAACTCATAAGTGAGAACAGGGAGCCTAACCGACCTAGGGGAAATTAACTCTCTAGGGGACCAACTGACCAGCCCCAAATTCTCGATAGCAGTAGTCACAGGTCCGTATTCGATAACAGCCACAATATCACCTTCGAGGTTCAGGTGTTGGAACAAATCTTGGCCGTCCCATGGCTCTGTTTCCTTAGCTTCACCGACCAATGGTTCATCGAGTGACACGAATTCAGTATCGTAAGTCAGGTCTTTATTTACTTTGATGCAGTGTTCATTCTGGATGGTAGTAACTCTGCCAGTAGTCTTTCGAGGTTCCATATGCTTTAGCTCTAGATTGGCTCGGTCGAACTCAACATCTCTAAAAATTTCAAAGCCCTTTTGCAGTTTTCCGTTGTGGTCGAACCATGGCTCTGCGAACTCGAAGTTTGAATACTCTTCACCTTCTTTGACATAGTAATTATTGAGAGAAAGGTGGTAAGGTTTCATATCAGACTTCTTGTAAGGGAGTTGCTTTTTCTTGAGTGCCTCTATCTGTTTCTGCTCTGCTTTGTCTGTGGGAGTAAGCATGTATCCTAGCCCGAATAGGCCTCTGTGGTCTACTTCTTCAGTCAAGTGTGTGGGCCCTTGTAAGTGCTTACCTAGCCCCAGCCCCGGTATGAAGCCCATGTTTCGAAGTATCTTGTAAACGGGTAGCACTTTATCAGAAGTTTTGGTGAGATCATTATCACATATCTGGGCTTGTGCCACTATTTCGAAGCCACTGAAGAGTCTGCGATCTTCCTCATGCTGAATCTATAACACAGGTACTCCTTTTGTGTCGGTGCCTTGAGCTGTCACTAGGTCGCTGTAGATAACTGTCACCTCATTCCCCGACTGGAATTTAACACACTGATGCAAGGAGGATGGAACGGCATTAGACTTGTGAAGCCAAGGGCGTCCTAGCAGGATGGTGAAGGAGGATGGTATGTCAATCACTTGGAAATCTGTGGACAGAGTTTGCGTCCCCACGGAGATGGGTAGAGTAACAATTCCTAATACCGATCTGCATGTAGAGTTATAGGCCTTTATTGTCTGTTTGGAGGGTCTGAGAGTGATTGGGTCCACACCCACTACGTCCATCATCCGTGATGGTAGTACATTGATGGCGGATCCGTTGTCCACGAAGGCTCGAGGGATTTTCTTCCCGCTGATTTTGACTGTGATGTGCAGAGGTTCATTGTTATCAATGCCAAATGGAGGTTCATCGAGCTCTGAAAAGGTGATAATATTCCCAAAGTGAATGTTGCCGATCATTTATGTGACATTATCGGGGGTGGTGTCTGATGGAACCATAGTGGCGGCCAAGTTTTTCTCGAGCATCTTCCGGTGGGCTAGAGATGAAGTGAGTAGGGACCACAAGGAGATGTGAGCTTGTGTTTGTTTTAGCTGCGTGAGGATGGGGTCTTCTTTCTCAAGGTCTGATGGTTCTGACTCTTTATTGAAGACCTTCTTTGTACTCTTGGGGTCTGACTGATAGATCTGTCCGGACCTTGTGAGTAGGTTGATTTCTGCTCGTACGTCGTATGGAGACTGTGGCATTTTCGCGGATTCTGCGAAGATTTCGGCTATAGATAGCGGTGGAGATTTAAGTGAACCGGAGTCGCAGTCTCTTAAAAGAGAAGCTTCCAAAGATAGTTCATCTAATGACAGCATATAACAAGAAGAATTACTATCATTAATAAACTTTGAAGCATAGCCTATTTCATCGTCACTATAAAACTCGGAGTCTGCCACAATAGGTTCGGCTAGATCACCGATGTTTGTTACTATACTATTTTCATCTAAAGAAAGCCTAGGATCTTCGAGTGAGCCGTCATGAATGAGCTTCAAGGTGTCCTTCTTCAGGGCGAAGCAATCTCTTGTTCTATGCCCAATGGCTTGATAATAGTGGCAGTATTTCCATACATTGCTTCCCATATGCGTAGAATAACCCTTGAGTTGTCTGAGGAGCCCTTTGTTCACAAGGTCACGGAGAAATTTCTTCATTGCGATCTTCGATTGATCGATGCAGTCCTCGAGTTCTAGCATGGTGATTTGATCAATTGCTACCATATTGACATATATGGGTCGGCAATGATGTTGTCCTTGATGAGCTTCTGTACGATCTGTTTGATGGTAAAGCACTCATTTTTGGTGTGTCCGGACACTCTATGGTAGTAGCAGAACTTGGACATGTCACAACCATGCTTGGGCCATTTGAATCCGTGCTCCGAGGGAGTTATCACCCTAATCTTGACTAGTCCTCCGAACAGAGCGTTCATATCTAGCCCCAGTTCGGCGAAGGCATCTACCATTTCTAGAATACCAATGTCACCTCCGATGAGCTCGACCATATTGAGTCCATCAATGTCAGGGAGTGGGTTTTCTATGGTGTTCGGACCTTTGGGCTTCTCTATCTTTCCATCGGCTATAAGCTTTTGGATGACTCGCTTGAGATGAATGCAATCTTCGGTGACGTGTCCGATGTGCTTATGATACTTTCAGAACTTGGTTGCATCAAGAATGGTTTTCTTGTTGAATGGTTCATAATTCTCAAGTGGCTTGATTAAACCCTTCTTTATTAAAACGTCGAACACTTTGCTAGTAGGCATGCCGAAGTCATCGAAGTGATCTTCTTTCTGGGGAAAGCTACTTGTAACTGCTTGGACATCGAAGGCGGAGTTGTCTTGGACCATGCTTTGTAGCGGAAGGAAGAGTTTCCTATTTTGGTAGTTTCTTTAACAACACCAGTAATGCCAGCTTCATGTCTGACCCCAGCATCGACCATTTCCCGCAGATCGGGAAAGTACCCATTACCAATCGCCACCCTAAGCTTGGGCAACAATCATTTGAAGAAGATTTGATTTTGTTCCTTTGCCTTAGGAGGGTATTCCACCTCTTCTAGCTTGTGGTTCCAGCTCTTGTAGAAGTCATAGATAGGCTCGCCGGCCTTTGCATAGTGTTCTCTAAGTCAGTACGGTTGACGTGCCAATCTAGGTTCGACTGATACTTCTCGCAGAAAGTAGTGGTGATTTGTTCCCATGTCTCTCATTCGGAAGGATCCAAACTCAAAAACCAACGGAGAGTGATTCTGTCTAAAGTGGTGTGGAAGACTCGGGCCATTTGCTCATTGGTGCAGTCACGGGCTCTTATGGCTAGTACATAACTGTCGAGATGGGTCTTGGGACAAGTAATACCATGGAATGTAGAGACCTTCGGCATCTTGAAGTCCCTAGGTAGAGCACCCACATTGCTTGGGTCAATGGTCTTAACAATCGGAGCGGATTGCTTGGAGACCGTGTCGGATAGCTTGCGGATCTGTTCTTGCATGGCAACCACTAAAGGGTGATTGGAGAAGTCTGTGCTACCATAGACTTGAGTAGCGAGAGGAGCAGTGGAGATTGTAGGTACGGCGGAACCAATGCTCAACGGTAGTGAAGGCGGTGGCAATTTGGTAGAGGATAAGTAACTACCCGTCAATTCTGGTGACGGCTCATACGGACCCTTGCTGGAGGTTGCTTTAGTACCGAAATCAGGAGGAGGAACCCTTTGGTAGTTGGGCACCTTGAGAGGGATAGCATCATCATTGGCAGGGTATTATGGAAGCTAGTTGCTACACTTTTCTTCTTCATTTTAGTATGAAGATGATCTTTGAGCTCTTGGTTGACCCTTTCTAGAGACTTGCTTCTATCCTCAAGCTTAGAGATTTGTAGCATGAGGTTGTGAAGAAAGCATGGAGAGGTGGCGGAATGTCTGAGGGCTTGATGCTGGCGGCGATCTCGGGATCGGCAGAAGAGGAGACTGGCGGAGTGGAGACACTAAGAGTAGTAGGCTCTGATGATGGAGACATTGTTGATGCAGAGACTGAAGACTGAGCTTGCGTAAGGCTTGACCGTTGAAGACGACCACCGGAACGGACCCAAACTTGCTTCTCTGTAGAGGTAGCGGATGAGAGGTTTAGGACGGGACAAGGTTCATGCAATGTATTTTGTTATTTACAAAAACAATGTATTATTAGTCCTAATGGTTGGAAGGGGTACACCTTTTTGGGTTACTATCTACAAAACCTGGATTAGTGGAGGTCATCACTACGTCTATAGACCCCTCGTTTTTCACCTGTATTACACATCCCAAACGGACAATTTGGGTGAGGGTCCTATAGGGCAAGCGACTTCCACCGACCTAACGGATCCTAACGACTAACCCTTGTTTAAAGGCATTTAACGTAACGTTTATGTTACTTCTGTTAAGTTTTTAACGAGTTGAGATCCTTGTACAAAGTATCACACGGCTTACTATATGCACACCCTTGTAGGGAATTTCATTTTTTTGTGCTTTTTTCTCTTGAAGGATCTCAACTCATTAAAGACTTAACGGATGACGGCATGAACGACACGTTAATTGTCTATAAAGAAAAGCTAGTCAAACCAACCGGTCCACTTTAGAGTGTCCTAGACTCTGTGAGTGCATGGTTTCGAAATGAACAAGGGATTAACCTCGACTGCTTCACAAGTGAAAACAGTGAGTTAGATAGCCCGGGTGCCACGAAGATAGAGGCGACAGGATCACCAAAATCTGTGCACTCAGCGGAGTATCCAGTAGGTTGTGCAGTGTGACACGGACCTAGTGGTAGTGTGCGGACAAAGACTAGTTACTTTTTAGGGAGAAAACAGAGAGTTTTTTTTTTTGTATTTACATGAAAATTTGCATAGGTGTCTACTTAGTAGGATGACAAGCTAACTCATTTTCTCTAATCCATAGATTGAAAAAAACAAAACAAAAGTAAACTAAATGCTCTTTCGCATCTTCTAGAAGTGTCTTGGTTCCATAACTTCTTTGGGATTTGACAGGGTAATAGCTGTGCCAAAAATTTGCATAGGTGCGTTGTTGAACATTGAAATTCTAGTCTTGAGTTAAACAAGCAGCATGTGTTGCCATTTGTGCATTTAGGAACCAGCAAGGATTAGACATACGCTTCCCAGTTTCACGAACGCTATTATAGCTGTCATTACGTGAACAATAGGAAAGATTCAATGCACAAATAAGGTTGTACTACTGCCTCCCCCCTGCTATGTACTGGATTAACTTAATGCTTTTTTTTCTTTCTACTAAAACTGGCTTCAAAGGCGGAGGTAGAGGGGGGCAAGCAGGGGCCAAGGTAGAAATAGAGTAGAAGCAATTAAAAGTTTCCAGGCTTACTCTTTATTTAATCATTTTTATAATGTTTTTCTCAAGCCATTTTTTCTTTTTACTTGTATAAGCTTTTATTTAACAGATGGTATTTCCATACTATGTTGTGTGGGTCGGGCGCCAACCAGGGATCTACTCAAGTTGGCCTGAATGCAAAGATCAAGTTAACCGGATTTCCTAATGCCGTGTTCAAGGGTTTAATTCATATGATAAAGCACTAAAAGCATTAAATTCACATCAATGTCCGTTGATTTCAAAGGATCAACAACGTTCTAAAGATGTAGCTTTGGACAAAGGATCGACATCATCTAAAAATGATCGTGTCAAGGCTACACTTGAAAGGGAGGATGTGAAAGTTACAATAGAGGGACAACCAGAAGATGTATGTTTTATGATGAAAACTATGCAAATTATTTATTTTCTAGTAACAAGACTCTTATTTTTAGGTAATGATGTAACTATTGGTTGATGGGAAACTACTATTTGTTTGTACATAATGTTTTGATGACAAGGAACGGTTTGTATGTGAGTAACTGTCCATTTTCTAAGAACTATTCGTTGGTCCGTAACTACTTCAACGCTTTGTAGGAGAGGAACTATTGTAATAGTTATTGATACGGAACTATTTGTTTTGATATAATGTTTTGATGAAAATTAACGGTTTGTATGAATGTACTGTCTCTTTTTCTGAGAAACTATTTGTTTATTCATAATGTTTCGATAAAGAGGAACGGTTTGTATTAGTAACTATCTATTTTTGTTAGAACTATGGGTTAATTATAACGGTTTGTATATATGAACTGATATTTTTATTTTAGTAGGATTGTAAATATTGGTAGTTTTATAACTACCTGCGGTCACATAACTACTCGTAGTTCTTTAACTACTTTTTCATCATTCAAACCCGAAATTTCCACCCAACCCCATCTCCATTCTTGAAACGAATGGAGTACTACTTTTAAAATGGAACAAATAATATACCCATGTTGAAAACTATCTTCTAAAACTGAAACGAGCCCACAAAAAACACATGAACACATGCTAACAGATCCAAACAAATCTAAGTACTAGAATTCACATGTGATAAAAAAAATAAAAAACAACATTTTACATGTGATTTAGCATTAAATTGATGCTTTAACTAAAAATTTCAAATACAATTTCTAAAAATCAATTGGAATTCGAAAATGGATATGAATTTCAAATCCCTAAATTTAAATTTGCTCAACATTTAGTATATTTGGATTTGAGATCAGAATGAAATGGAAAGATGATGAAGAGGGAGAGAAAGGATACACTGCGCATGTGAGTTGTGATGATTGGTGGCGTTGGCGTCTTCTCCGATCCCGTTCGCGAATTGCGGGCGAACTATACTTTGCGCTGGAGGGGGTGTAGTGTAAGTGGGTTGGTGTTCCTTTACCTACTTTCTTATATAGGTGGGTTTAAAAATAAATTTTGAGGGGGTTATTTGCATTTTTCAGGGGGGTTAAGGCATAAACTTGTTACATATTCAAGGGTGAAAGTGTGAATAAAGGGAAAAGTGAGGGGGTCAGCTGACCCCCTCCCCCTCTAAGGTAGATCAGCCCCTGACTCTCTCTGTTTCTCTCTCTAAACTTGTTATCTCTCTCTCTCTCTCACTCACTCACTCACTCACTCACTCACTCACTCACTCACTCACTCACTCACTCACTCACTCACTAACTCAGTAATGTTTAAACTAAACTTGGTCGTGGTGGGCATATGGCGGCGGATGAGCTGAGAATATGAAAGAGAGTGAAATTGAGAGGTAGGGTTTTGAATTTATAAAGTACTGGAAACACTATAAAGAACCAAAATGGGCCGGCTTGGAATTTTTTGGGCTGATTTAATTGGTGTTATTTTTTATTTTTTTGAAAAAGCATTTGATATCAAAAGCATTTGATATCAATGGAAAAAGATGACCATAACCGTCGATGATGTAGCATACTTATTTGGTCTGGAATCCAAGGGAAATAAACCTCGAGATACAAAGACGACGGGTAGAATGTGACCTGTCAACTTGAGAAAGCTATCTTTTAAGAAAACTATATTGGTCAGCAACTTTAAAAAATAAATTATTTATTTTGAAACGAATGGAGTACTACTTTTAAAATGGAACAAATAATATACCCATGTTGAAAACTATCTTCTAAAACTGAAACGAGCCCACAAAACACATGAACACATGCTAACAGATCCAAACAAATCTAAGTACTAGAATTCACATGTGATAAAAAAAATAAAAAACAACATTTTACATGTGATTTAGCATTAAATTGATGCTTTAACTAAAAATTTCAAATACAATTTTAAAAATCAATTGGAATTCGAAAAATGGATTTGAATTTCAAATCCCTAAATTTAAATTGCTCAACATTTAGTATATTTGGATTTGAGATCAGAATGAAATGGAAAGATGATGAAGAGGGAGAGAAAGGGATACACTGCGCATGTGAGTTGTGATGATTGGTGGCGTTGGCGTCTTCTCCGATCCCGTTCGCGAATTGCAGGCGAAACTATACTTTGCGCTGGAGGGGGTGTAGTGTAAGTGGGTTTGGTGTTCCTTTACCTACTTTCTTATATAGGTGGGTTTAAAAATAAATTTTGAGGGGGGTTATTTGCATTTTTCAGGGGGTTAAGGCATAAACTTGTTACATATTCAAAGGTGAAAGTGTGAATAAAGGAAAAGTGAGGGGGTCAGCTGACCCCTCCCCCTCTAAGGTAGATCAGCCCCTGACTCTCTCTGTTTCTCTCTCTAAACTTGTTATCTCTCTCTCTCTCTCTCTCACTCACTCACTCACTCACTAACTCAGTAATGTTTAAACTAAACTTGGTCGTGGTGGGCATATGGCGGCGGATGAGCTGAGAATATGAAAGAGAGTGAAATTGAGAGGTAGGGTTTTGAATTTATAAAGTACCGGAAACACTATAAAGAACAAAATGGGCCGGCTTGGAATTTTTTGGGCTGATTTAATTGGTGTTATTTTTTATATTTAAGATACTAAAGGAATGGTTTATTTACCTCTAATACTAGAGAAGAAATAAATAAACAACTCCTAAAAATAAGCTCAAAAGTTAGACCTACTATAAGTACGGTTCATCTAGGAGCAATAAAATTTTTGTTGAAGTCTGAATTCCAAGAAGGAATAGACAGTCCAATAAATGAGTTGAAGGTAGATCATCATGTGGAAATTCCAAGGCAAAATGTTGTGGTACAACCACGTAAGGGGTATGTAAATGAGTTGAAGGTCCTTGCGGGTAACGTAGTTCTAGAGGAAAGAATAAGAAAGAGGAATGATCAATTCAAGCCAGGTTGTAACAGATCATGTGAACAGCCAGTGAAAAAGAGAAAGGGTGAACAGCCAGTGAAAGTGAAAAAGGGTAAGGGAAAGAAACCTCGAAAAATGCTTAGGGTTAAATGAGTTGAAGGTCCTTGCGGGTAACGTAGTTCTAGAGGAAAGAATAAGAAAGAGGAATGATCAATTCAAGCCAGGTTGTAACAGATCATGTGAAATTTCAAATTGATGATTTAAATAAAAATACCCACCCTACCCTAGCCGTACGGCTGATATTGTAAAGGGGTCAGAATGTTGCAGAGAGGACGAAGTATTATGGTTGTATAACTCCTTATTTTGGGGTAGACAGTCTTGTATAGTACTTGTTGTCTCTAGACATCTTGTAATGCCAGCTTATCTGCTAGGCATGTATTCCGCTGTGTATAATCATGTTTGGTTTAATTTCCTTGTCTAGAACTCGTGTTTGTGAGCTATCTTAGCTCGTTACTCTTGGGTATATATATCATGTCAGTTTGTTATAAGCAGATGTCATCTCGTTTCTTGTTAGTTTCTTGTTTCTTGTTAGTCAAACCCACCAGGTTCGAGGTTCTATTAGGGAATCCCGGGACTTGGGGGCGTGTCAGTTTGGTATCAGAGCTACCCTGGTTAGCTACCCTGTTTAGCTACCTTGGTTGCTCTAAGTCTGGATAGGGTCTATGGCCTAGGTATGGGTTAGTAGCTTAAAATGATTGACTTGTGTTATTATCATGTACGTGCTATCTGTATTTTACGTGGATCTTTGCAGTGTGTTAACGTAAGTACGTTTAGTTGTATTTCCGTGACGCGAAAGACAAAATAGAAGATTTTCAGTTAGTTTTTGGACAGTTTCAGTTAGTTTTTGATAGTTTCAGTTAGTTTTTGACAGTTTCAGTTAGTTTTTGACAAATTCAGTTAGTTTTTTGACAGTTTCTGTTAGTTTTTGACAGATTCAGTTAGTTTTTGACAGATTCAGTTAGTTTTTGACAGTTTAGTAGTTTTTAACAGTTTCAGTTAGTTTTTGACAATTTCAATTACCTTTTGATAGTTTCAGTTAGTTTTTTTTAACAGTTTCAGTTAGTTTTTTGACAGATTCAGTTAGATTTTTGACAGTTTCAGTTGTTTAAGCAAGTATTCTTTGCTACGTTAAGGGGCTCCAAGAATGGGCATGGCTCCAAGAAGTTAGTTTTTTGACAATTTCAGTTAATTTTTTTAACAGTTTCAGTTAGTTTTTGACAGATTCAGTTGTTTAAGCAAGTATTCTTTGCTACGTTAAGGGGCTCCAAGAATGGGCATGGCTCAGAGGCTAAACTTGATCGACTTAGCTCATGGCAGAGCGTCGACTGCACAGACTGGTCTTACGTCTCGCCGGACTGATGGGAAGACGATCAACCTGAAACTGTCAAAAAACTAACTGAAACTGTTAAAAACTAACTGAAACTGTCAAAAACTAACTGAACTTGTCAAAAAACTAACTGAACCTGTCAAAAACTAACAGAAACTGTCAAAAAACTAACTGAATCACTAAATGGGTTGACCCCTACTATAACCCCTACAAACTAGTAGGGGTTAACCCCTACTAGTTAGTAGGGGTTATGTATTTTAGAAGGGATCAACCCCTACTATCTAGTAGGGATGCGGAAAGTTACAAATTCGGGGAAATTAGAAATCGTACCTAGGGGTCGTTGATATATGTATTTACATATTATAGTGCAAGATCCTGGCTTGGTAGTGCCGCCTGACGTAGTCAAACATATTGACGTACTGGGTAAACAATTTCTTGTGTTCGTTTTGTCTTTTACTTTGGGTTTCTTATTTCTTGTGCTTGTTTGTGGTGCCGGGTTTTCTTGCGATTTGCTTGGGTGTTGGGTGTTGGAAGGGTCAATTCCACAACAGTCCGTTCTCTGCTTCCAGTTGAGCCCCTGTTGATGAGTGGGAAAAAAGGTTAGTACTCTCTTTTCTTAGGCACTCCTGTATTAAGAAGTTCAACTTGAATGTTCAGGCCATCAATGTTTTATTGGATAATCTCAGAAGTATTCCACGAGCAGAGGAGTTAGCGTTCCGCGTTGAAGAAGATGCTGTATGGAGTCAGGTGGCTAAAGCTCAACTGAGGGAGGGATTGGTTAGTGATGCAATTGAGTCTTTCATTCATGCCGATGATGCCACTCAATTCTTGGATGTTATCAAAGCTGCTGAGGATGTAGATGTTTACCATGACTTGGTGAAATACCTTATGATGGTTAGGCAGAAAACAAAGGAGCCCAAGGTGGATAGTGAGCTCATTTATGCATATGCGAAGATCGATAGACTGAGTGACATCGAGGAGTTCATTCTTATGCCAAACGTTGCTAACCTCCATAATGTTGGTGACCGCTTGTATGACGAAGCCTTATATGAAGCAAATATAATATATGCTTTTATTTCGAACTGGGCCAAGCTAGCAGTTACTTTTGTTAAGTTGAAACAATTTCAAGGTGCTATTTTTTGCAAAGATAATATATGCTTTTATAGTTGACCCCTACTATAACCCCTACTAACTAGTAGGGGTTAACCCCTACTAAATGGGTTGACCCCTACTATAACCCCTACAAACTAGTAGGGGTTAACCCCTACTAGTTAGTAGGGGTTATGTATTTTAGAAGGGATCAACCCCTACTATCTAGTAGGGATGCGGAAAGTTACAAATTCGGGGAAATTAGAAATCGTACCTAGGGGTCGTTGATATATGTATTTAGTAGGACCCTTCTAAAATTCATAACAAATTACTCAAACTAAATATAATAAGGGTTGTATTCTAAAATACAACTAGTAGGGGTTAGAAGGGATTGACCCTACTAAAACAAATAAATAGGGGGTTGACCCCTTCTAAAATACATAACCCCTACTAACTAGTAGGGGTTAAATAGGGGGTTGACCCCTTCTAAAATACATAACCCCTACTAACTAGTAGGGGTTACGAAATTTAGTAGGGGTTAACCCCTGCTAGTTAGTAGGGAATCAACCCCTACTAGTTAGTAGGGGTTAACCCCTACTAGTTGTAGGGGTTATAGTAGGGATCAACCCCTACTAGTTAGTAGGGGTTGATTACACATAACCTCCTATGTACAACGACCCCTATGTACGATTTCTAATTTCCCAGAATTTGTAACTTTCCGTAACCCCTACTAGATAGTAGGGGTTGACCCCTTCTAAAATACATAGTAGGGGTTAACCCTTACTAATTAGTACTATAACCCCTACTAGTTAGTAGGGATTGACCCCTACTAGTTAGTAGGGGTCAACCCCTACTAACCTAGTAGGGGTTAACCCCTACTAATTAGTTAGTAGGGGTTATGAAATTAACCCCTACTAGTTTAGTATCATTTTTCGTATGTTCTCGAAAATTGAAAGTGGGTGCAAATTCTCCCAATTTGTGGCCTATCATCTCATTAAAATAGGTAAGTGTTTCATAACCCCTACTACTAATTAGTAGGGGTTAACCCCTACTAGTTAGTAGGGGTTGTAATCAACCCCTACTAACTAATACTGAAGATACCGCATTTAATGCTCCTCAACTACCCAGTTGGATATTCAAATTGCAAGCCTTCTTCTACAAGACTCAAGACATTCACTCCTCTTATAAATAGAGGACTTAGAGCATTGAAGACGGTTGGTGAAAATAGAGCATTAAAGAGAGTTGAATGTTTTAGAGTATTCATTGAAGCTCAAACATTCTGTCCAGATAATCTTTAGATCATTTAATAGGGCATATACACTTGTGCACCAACTCAACAACAATGTTAGTATTCCCGAACTAGATCATTTAAGGAATACGTTGTTTGAGTTATTCACACACCCACCTGAGTGAGATAAGTTCTATTGGACTTGCTGCTCAAAAACACTTGGTCAGATTTGTATTATGATCCATTAGTGATCTCTAGAATTTAGTCTTTGTTTCTGGCAAAGCCGTGCTTGTAATAGACTAGAGATATCTAATAGAACTCTTAACCCAAATCTAAGTTCTGACCAAACTTGGTAGAGGACGTAGCAGTATTTACACTGTGAACCTCTCCACATCATTGTGTCCCTGTTGTTTACTTTATCCTTGCCGGTTGGAACTCTATCACCGGCAGATCGTATATGTTTGTACTGATTCATTGTAATTTCCATTGACCAATCTCTTGAAACTGCATTGAACTTTTAGAAATCACTTTGTGTTAAACCAAGCTCTCAAAACTTTTTCATACTGATTTAGTGTGAGTTAAACCAAGTCATATCTTCTTCGCTGCGCTTACTGATAATAGTTTGCAAACTGATAAGTGACTTTGCTTCTAAAGTGTTTCCTTAAAAAAGTTTTTAAAAAGGCTATTCACCCCCCCCTCTAGCCTATTTTCCTACCAATTGGGCCTAACAACCACGCCCTTATGTGCAAAACTGGTAATCATCCAACATTAACAATACTCAGTGGATGATTTGTGCTGCGATCTACCTTGGCAAACAGCTGGATTGGGGTCAGGTGATTTATGATGTCTTGGTGGCTAACATCCTCTCTTATAAAGATGCGGAAGAGGAAGGCGAAACCAAATACCTCACCAACAGAAGGCTGATATCCTACATGATGCGGCACACCAAGAGAATCAAGGAGGAGTTTGAGAAGAACAAGAAGTATAAGGTGCTGTAAGAGCCCGCGCTCGAACTTAATCGCGCTCGCTTCCTCGCAATGGTTTCCCTACCCGAGTTTTGAAAATAGAGTCGCCACCTCATTTTATTTTGGAAAATAGAGATAAAACCTTTGTTTTGAAAAAGTGGGCTCGGGGGCTATGTTACGAGAAGAGAAGGTGTTAAGCACTCCACTCGCCCTTACGGTCTCTATGCATGCTTCCGCCTACGCTTCATTTTTAATGCCTTTTTGAGAATGCCTTTTATTGTCCTAACTAAAAATGTGTGTATTTATTTACAAGGAGTATCCTAATCTAGGTCGATTCAATTTAAGTCACGATCGGGAATCAGTTTGGGTGGATTTCCCGATCGGTTTTCGAAAAGGATTTTGAACACATTTAGAAAAGAAAACATACAATGGGGGAGGGGATTATGTACATTTGGGGATTTATACAAATATATATAATGGGAGACAAATCCCATAATCAAATAAATGTCCATGCTCGGGGTTGTTTGTCGGTTTTAGCGTCATTGTTCGTCCCAAGCCGAGGTACCTGTCCTAAAATTATCCAAGTCCAGAACTAAAAGATGGGATTTACTCCCAGAACGTTAAGGAACCTTTGTGTGTTTTTATGGATTTTTTGGATTAATTTTTAGACGCCAAACACAAGCAAGAAAGTCATTCACAATATCTGCCAAGAAAAGATTCACAGCAAACATAGCACGTTGGTCACCCATTTTACCCCATTTAACTCATGAATCTGACAAAACACCAAGAACGAAAATTGAATCTAACATATCAAAAATTAATTACCCAAAGTTTCAAGTTCATAAAATGAGTTTAGATGCCCCAAAAGGTTTCTGACATTTTGGTGTCAGAAACTGGAAATGCAGATTCTGCGCTTTGAAGGTTGAAACAAAAGAGAAAAAAAGATACTTATTTAGCTCTTAAAAATATTTAAAAAATACATGCATCTTCCTGAGCTCATTAATAATAAAATTAATTTTTTGACTTTTACCCAAAAACCACGTTTTCACTGAGTTTAAAGCTCAAGAACAGAACAAGGTACAGAGAAGAAAAGGCAGGACAGCACATCTGTAACCCAAAACTAGGCATGAAAATATAACCTACACATGGAATATGGGCATGAAACTTTATGATCATGAACTACAACAATAAGGAACAACTTTTGTGTTTTGACCCAAACCCAGAAACCATTTTAAGATGAATTTTTAAGAGCATGCAAATCATGATTCTGAGCAGAGTATAGAAACTGGTTGCATGAGTCATAAAGATGGATCTCAAAACACGACCAAAACTCCAAACCAAGCCATGAAACTCAAGGAATTTATCATTTATCATGTTAAGAACACTATCCAAGAATCACTTTCCAAAAAGAGTCAATCATAGCATGCATGTTCATGAAAATGTCCAAGAGGGCCAGATTTGCAACTTTTGAGAAAAAGATGAGGTTCATGCATGAAACACTTAGATCAAAGCCAAGGAATGAACATGAGATGACCAAGAACCCATATAATCATGATGAACTTCAGATAATAGCATCAACACCACCATTTACATAGCCATATTACAAGCTTTTACATGAAGTTTTTGAGAAATATGGGAGTCTAGCCAACTTGTGGCTAGACCCCTTTACAAACCACCAAATCACTTACATTTTGAAGGTTTAAAGGGTTACAAAGAATTTACCTAGTTAAAATGAAGAGAGTGATTTTTTTTTTTTTTTCTTCTTTTACATCAGCAGAGCAACAACATCCTTCAAAAGGACACCGACTTCAACAAAAGACGATCCATGGCCGAACTACGGCGACTTGAGCTCCTCAAACTGAGGGGAACGTAGGCAACCTTCGGGTCCGGTCATAGCATGAAACAAAACCATCAAGCCGTGGTCCTCTCAAAATGACCAAGTTCTCGTCTCTTGGTCCCTTCAATGACCATTTCCCAGACAATGACCAATTCCACCTTCTAAACCAATTCTCCTCCCGATCTTGCCATTGATTGAATCTTAATCTTAATTTATCACAGCATTTATACATGTTAAGGCTAATTACTTGCTATAATCTTGACTTAATGACAAACATGGTCCATTCAAGCAATCATTTGATGATATTAACTAAGGAAAATTTAAAATGTCTCAACAAGTCTTCTTTTCTCCATCTTAGGAAAGAGCTAAACACGTGTATTCCGTCAAGTAAGGGCTTCCTCCTATTTCATGATACATCGGCATAAAGGGACTCTCTCCCAAATAAAATGCCCTTGCATGTTTCCTCCAAGAAAAATACTTTAAAGTCCCCGTTCTATCGAGTCGGCTGGATCACTCATAAAAAAAAGAGGAAAAAAGAAAAAGGCACAAAAAAAGTAGCCCGCTAGGTTGAAAACCCGTAAGGGCGGCCTAGGCAAAAAACAGGGTGTGCCATAAAAGACGTAAAAGAGATGCCCGCTAGGTTAAAAACTCGAAAGGGCGGCCTAGTGTTAGGCCCAATTGGTAGGAAAATAGGCTAGAGGGGGGTGAATAGCCTTTCTTAAAACTTTTACAAAGAAACACTTTTAAATGCAAAGTCACTTATCAGTTTGCAAACTATAATCAGTAAGCGCAGCGGAGAAGATATGACTTGTTTTAACTCACACAAAATCAATATATAAAAGGGTTTTGAGAGCTTGGTTTAAACACAAAGTAGTTTCTAAAAGTTCAATGCAGTTTCAAGAGATTGGTCAAAGGAAATAATGATGAATCAGCAAGAACAATGCGATCTGCCGGTGATAGAGTTCCAACCGGCAGGGAGAATGTAAATAACAGGGGACACAAGTATTTGGAGAGGTTCACAGTGTAAATACTGCTACGTCCTCTACCAAGTTTGGTCAGAACTTGGATTTGGGTTAAGAGCACTATTAAATATCCGTAGTCTATTACAAGCACGGCTTTGCCGGATACAAAGACTAAATTCTAGAGATAGTTAATGAATCGTAAAACAAATATCTGACCAAGTGTATTTGAGCGGCAAGTTCAAAAGAACTTATCTCACTCAGGTGGGTGTGTGAAGGACTCAAACAACGTATTCCTTAAAATGATCTAGTTCGGGAATACTAACAATGTTGTTGAGTTTGTGCACAAATGTATGTCCTATTAAATGATCTAATGATTATCTGGACACGGAATGTTTGAGCTTCAATGAATGCTGCAAACAACCAACTCTCTTCAATGCACTAAAATCACAAACCTTCTTCAATGCACAGAGTCCTCTATTTATAAGAGGAGTGAATGTCTTGAGTCTTGTAGAAGAAGGATAAAATTTGAATTTCCAGCTGGGTAGGTGAGGAGCATTTAATGCAGTATCCTTGGCATTAATGGCGAAGATACGCATGCCTGAAAAGTTTGATGGGTAAAGACCCCTTTGTCTCAACCGGTTACCTGCAAAAGCAAGTAGACACAGAGTATAGCTAAAAGTAGCTATGCGTCAGACGGCGCAGCAATCATTACAGAGCAGGTAAACTACTTTTTGATAAAACAGTATGAAAGGACAGGGACAATCAGCAAGGTTGACTTTAAGATGGAACGATGTAACCTGACTGACAGTACAGACTGTCTTTCTTTATCGGCAAGTTGGAAATGGAGTTGATCGGAAACTTCTTTAGTAAGTTGATCGGCAACTTGATTAGAAAGTTGATCGGCAACTTGTTGCATGTTGAGAACAGAGTTGATCGGCAACTTGTTTACTGGTCTTCTGATTAGCTTCCTCTTGCTGGTTTGCCTTGTATGAAGAGATGTAAAACACCTGTGCAGGTCACAAAGAATCCTAAGGGTACCTAAAAAGGTTCTAATAAAAATTGGGGGATCCTAAGTGCAAACATGATTGGGATTAAGTAATTCTATGATCTAGGAATCTATTTGAACAACAATCTCCTCCTAATTACTTAAGTCCAATCACCCTTAATACTAAGGACATCTCTTAACTTAGGGAATGTTTTTCTGCAGATGTCTAGGTGAAATCATTTCCTAAGGTAAGTCACACTAAATGTCTAAAGTAAAAGGTGGATTCACCAAAATAAATGGTGAAGCCGGTTCAGCGAATCGACAAGAGTGATGATCTGCATGAAAGATTAACATGGAATAATGCAGATAACACAATTATAAGAAATAACATATTAGCACAAACAAAATATCATTAATCGAAGAAATTTGTCTATGAAGGTCTTCATAAGATATCTACATCATTGGCTATGTCGACTCAAGAATCAGCAGCTGGATCAGAAGTCTTGGGATCTGCTGGAGTCGAGTCCTTTGTAGATTCAGACTTTCTTGCTTTTTTCTTTGCTTTTTCTTCTTTCTTTTCCGCTTTCCTTTTAGCCTTGCTCTGCCTTCTCTGAGAACTCTCTAATCTATCAGTAAGCATCTTGTTGTTTGCCTCAAGAGCAGCAATCTTCAACTTGGCTTGAAGAAGTTCATTCTGAATATCAGCAAGTTTCTCTGTTGAAGCTTCAAGTTTGCTACGGGTATCATTGTGCTCGGCAAGTAGAATGTTCTGTTGAGTGACAAGAGAGCCATTTATCTCTGACAGATTAAATACGCGTTCAGTTCTATCTTGTAGCATATTTTTCATATCATTGTAAACAGATGTCCTGATTCTGATAACATCCTCCTCCTATTGGACTTCAGTATTTGCTTGGAGAGCTCCTTTGTGGATTGTTTGAACAGGTCCGCAATGGAGTGGGAGAAGTCAACCAAATCACCATGAGTAGGAGGCACATTCTGATTAAAATCATCTCCTTCTTCATAGCAATGAAAATCATAGAGGCTGTTGAAGATAATGGGTTTATCAACATAGATCGGTGCAGCAAAGGAATTTAGATTTCTGAGAACCAGAGAAGGGACAAATTCCTCATTTTCCAGGTCAGCATCCTCGATCTGTACCTCATCGGCAACAATCTGCGTATCATCGTCCGAAATAACAATCGGCAGAGGAGAAAAAGGAATAGGAACTGGAGGTGGAGGCAAAGATAGAATTCTTTGTAGCACAGGATCTTCATCATCAGCAAGATGTAAGGCATCGGCACAACCATCATCAGCAGAAATAAGATCGGCATCATCAGCAGGAGCGGCAATAATCTCAGTAGCAGAAAGAACATCAACAGGAATGAATGTGGAGACAATATCATCGGCAGGTCTTGAATAAACAATCTCCAGAGGAAATTTTGGATAGACAATAATGTCTCTATCCCCTGATAGATGAAATATGCTGTTGTCTTCCATAGAGAGCAGCAAAGCAAGCTGAAACACTATACAAGCAATGCCTTCCAATATCATAACCACCAATCTGGAATTCATCAGCCTAGATGTGTAAACCATGTGATCGGCACGCTGATGAGGAAGAAACATCGGCAGAGTAATGGCAAGTGCAGCAGATTTGACTAAGTGCACAAGGCCACGAGCGTTGATATGCCAATACTCCAGAATTTCTTTAAGCTCATCGTTGATCATAGAGCATCTCCTCATCCAACCATTTGAAGTGATGCAAACTTCTTTTGGAGTTAGACCAGGGAGAACGATCTTACCACCTATCTTCAGTTTACCAGGTAGTAGACATCGAGGTTCATAGACGATTTTCTGCTTCAGTCTAGAAATCCGAGGAGTCTTTCCCTTTGTACGAATACGGTCATCTTTGATCCATGGAAGGAAGATGGGTCTGTCACTGGTTGATGCGCCAGAAGAGAATGGATGCTTGGTGAGATGAGGGTGGTCTTTGCCAAATGGAAGTGGACACCTTTGGAGGGTATATTTGAATGATAGCCTCGGATGGACATTAAAAAGAGGCTGTCCAAAACTGTTGGAAGGGATAGAAGCATTGGTAGTGTACCAGTTGGAGCACATCATATCTTTCCCATTCTTAAAGTAATCATAGTTGGCAGGTGGAGAAGTATCAACCGCATCAGCATTCACGAAAACTTGTTCTCCCGCCTCCATATAATCAGCAGGATCAGCCTCATCAACATGATTTCCATCGGCAGGACCAGCAGCAGGAGCAGGCAGAAGGGGTGTAATAACAGTCGGCAAGCTAAATAAAGGCTGTAGAAGAATTTCTTCAAATTGCAGGCTAGCAGCAATGTCAGCATCCAAATTAGGAGTACTTCCTTCAGTACCTCCTCCCAATTCCACAACCTCCTTGATTCCAGTAGGTGGGACAATCTGTATTTCAGGAGTAACTGTCACTAACTGAGTGTCCGTAGTTTGCTCAGCAAGATGAGTGTCGGTAGTTTTCTCATCAGTTCCTTTTTCAGTAAATACTCCTCCTGAAACAGATACATCCATCTGTTGAGTGTCCATAGTTGTCTCAACTGGAGCAGGTAGGTCGATAGATATATCCAACAGAGGTTGAGTGTCTGTAGTTGTCTCAACTTGAAATTCCACAATCTCTTTAAAAGGTTCATCAGCATGACTTCCTTCATTACTACTATCATCCTCCAATACAGACTCTGCAAAGACTTCAGCAGAGGGAGCTTTAGTCATGACAGTTCTGATTGGCATCTTGTCACTGTCTGTTGTAAGTGAAGTAGAAGGAGAGTCAGCAGCAACTTTGTGAGCACAAACCAAGTCTCCAAATAAATCAGCACCATCATCATCAGCATCACTATCAATAGAATCACTATCTTCATCAGCATCATCAGATCCATCGGCAACAAAATCTTTATCAGCAGCATCTACATCGTCGGCGGAATGAACATCGGCATCTGTCTCGGTCTTGCTGCTGCTTGACGAAGGAGCATGAGCAACTTGATCTGCAAGATCTTCAGCAGCACGGCGATCGGCATCTTGCTTTAGCAGAAATTCATTAGACTTTTCAATCAAGTCCATAGTGACCTTCTTTACTGATCTATGGAAATGAGCATTGAGAGGACTAACAGCAGGAGTCTCATCATCATTGTACGTCAGCAAGTCTTCATTATTTTCCATTCTGCCAATCTGATATGGATCAAACTCGGTGAATTGGGAGAGCTGATTGAAAGTTCTGGCATATATGATCCACACATCTTGAACCATCAAGTCTTGTCTGATTCGATCTTGAAAAAGATAGACTTGGTTCCAGGAAAGTGGTAGAAAGTCAAAATAGCGACCAAAATTGAGCTTTAGTTCAGCCTCTTTCAACTGCTTGAACTTTGATAGAGGGACAAACTTCTCTTTCCACATATCAGTGCGGATGTTCAAACTGCGGTAGTCAACATAATCAAAAGTTTTCCCAGATGTCACAGTGTCCTTCATTTCTTCATGAAACTAAACACGAGTAATGAAAGGAGGCAGATGATCAATCGGAAAGACCCATTTCTTGTTAAAGACCTTGTTAGTGAAGGACCAAGGGTTTCTGTAGAAGGTGTGGAAAGTAGGATTTCTGATAGGAGCGCATTTTCTGGAGACTGGGACTTGAGCTTCTCAATGACATCTTCAATGCTTTTTCCATCGGCAAAGTCATCAGTGAATTCTTCAGAAGGAACTTCAACTTTGACAATAGGATCGGCAGTAAGAGAAGCACCGGCAAGATGAGAGGGAGCAAACCTAATCAGCTTGGCTCTTGGATCAGCAGAAGGAATGGGAGCAGAAGGAACTTCGTCGGCAATAGACTTTTGCTTCTTCATTGGCAAGTCTGGTTCGTCGGCAACCTTTGCCTTCTTTGACACCACTTTATCAGCAGCCTTCACCAATTTCCTTTTCTTTGGAGCACCAGGAGTAGAATCGGCAAGAATTCTATCGGTTGAAGGAGCAGGAGTAGAGACTGCTGATTGGGAAGCAACCGATGGAATTGTCTTAGCCCTTTTCTTCCTTTGAGTGACAACAGGTGCTGGTGCAGGTGCAACAACACTAGAAGCCTTCTTTTCAATTCTCTTCCAATCTTTAGCATCAAAGGACTTTAGCTTGCTGAAGGCAATGCTGGATGGAAAATGATCTGCAGCTACTATGTTTATATTTCTCCTTAAGATCATGCTGATTAACAGATAATGGCAACCTTTCCCAGGATTGGGTTTGTTCTTCAGCCTATCAGAAGACCATTTATCAGCAGCAGTGGCAATGATCCTGAATATGTAGGCACACCAGTTGAACTCAATCTGCAGAACAATGGTGGCCATAGCTTCAAACTGAACGTCAGTGACATTGCTATGAGATCCAGATCGGCAAATAAGACTTCTATCAACTATCTCAGCAAGAGCATAGTATCGCCGAGGATAATGAATCTTCAGATGACTGGTGCCACTGAGTCTTGTACCAGCTCCTCTCATGATAATCCATGCCCTATCCAATTCATTATCGTCAACTAAAGCACTCAACCCTTCATTCCCTAGAGAGGGAAAAACTTCAGAAATAGAAGAGGGAGTAAGAGAGATTTGCACGCCCAAAACAGAGGAGTTGATGGAGACGATGACTGAAGAGTCAGCACGAGAGCGGGCAACAGAGGAGTTGGAGAAGAATTCTTTGACGAGATCCAAGAACACTGAATCAACTCCAGATGGAGTGATGAATAAGTCGAGCAGGGACCCAATAAGAAGATTCTTCAAGAAAACCCCGTCGGCTTCATCGTTGAAGAAGTCGGAGTCAACATAGCCTCCGTAGATATCTTTTTCGCCAGACATTTTCTGCAAGATTACTCAAACAACTCACAATGTTAGAAACAAAGACAAATAAAACCAAGAATGATTAGAAATGAGCAAAGTTTAAACATTAACTCTTACCAGATTAAGAAGATATAAGCAAATAAAACGATGACTCAATAAACTGGTTAGAGGAGTGAGAGAGATAGAGTAGAGAGGAAAAATGGCGAAGAAAGCTTAAAGGAATTTTGAAAGGCGTTATATATGTTATGGGGGAGAGAGAGAGAAAATTAGAGGACAAGGAATAGAGAGAAATAACTGTACCTATAACCTCGGAGAACGTGCGCACGCAAAATTTAATGCGCACACAACCCGGTGAGAAATGAACAGTTAAAAGAAAGAGGGAGAAGGGGTAAATTAGTCAAAATTAAAAGAGAAGTGATGATGACCTGTTACCTTGCTGATGTATCGCATTAAATGGAATACATCTTGACACGATTTTGGGTAAGAAAGGTATACACACGTGTCAGGGAGATGGTGTGACCGATGTACCTTTGATTTGATTGCTTACGTCATATGTCAGGAATCTTATCTTTTGCAGAGACGTGCTGATTTGATTTTACCAATCGGCAAGATAGCTTGAATCGGCAAAATGTTGAATCGGCAAGATATATAGAATCGGCAAGATGTTTGAATAAATTTTCGATCGGCAAGATATTGTCGGCATGATAATTGATGCTCTGCTGATTGGATCGGCAGACTAATACAAGTAGCAAAGTTAGCATAATTTTAACCATAAAAATCAATCATACCTAGTTCACCTCTGAGGAATTCAAATCTTTTTTGATGTAAGGGTTTGGTCAGTATGTCTGCTCTTTGGAAATCGGTATGAACTTTGAGCAGCACAACGTTTCCGTTTTCAACATGTTCCTTCAGGAAGTGGTATTTGATGTCTATGTGCTTGGTTTTGGAATGCATGACCGGATTGTTTGATACTGAAATTGCTGATTGGTTGTCACAATAAATGGGACAAATTTGAGATGGAACTTCATAGTCAACCAGCTGCTGCTTCATCCAAAGAATCTGTGAACAGCAACTGCCGGCAGCTATGTACTCAGCTTCAGTAGTGGAAGTGGAAATTGATGCTTGCTTCTTACAGGACCAAGACACCAGTCTATCACCAAGAAATTGGCAAGTCCCACTTGTACTCTTTCTGGTCACCCTACAAGCTGCAAAGTCTGCATTTGAATAACCTATTAGATTGAAAGATGAATCTCTAGCATACCATAATCCAAGGTTAGCAGAACAACATAAATATTTAATAATACGTTTTACAGCCTGCAGATGGGATTCCCTAGGGTCAGCTTGAAACCTGGCACAGACACAAACAGCAAACATAATATCTGGTCTACTGGCAGTAAGATAGAGGAGTGAGCCGATCATACCTCGGTAGACAGTCATATCTACTTTCTTACCAGACTCATCCTTATCTAAGTGAATGTTAGTGCCCATAGGTGTGCTTTGAGAGTGAGCATTTTCAAAACCAAACTTCTTGATTAATTCTTTTGCGTACTTGGCTTGACTGATGAATATTCCCTCATTGGATTGCTTGACTTGAAGTCCAAGGAAATATGTTAGTTCACCCATAATGCTCATCTCGAACTTGCTCTGCATTAGTTTCTCAAATCTCTTGCAAAGTGATTCATTAGTAGAACCAAAAATAATATCATCGACATATATTTGAACAAACAATGAATGACCCTTATGCTTGGCAACAAATAAAGTAGTATCGATTTTACCTCGAGTGAAGCCTAAGCCATCGCTAAGTAAAAACTTAGATAGGGTTTCATACCAATCTCTTGGAGCTTGCTTTAGGCCATAGAGAGCTTTCTTCAATCGGTAGACATGATCAGGCTTCTTGGAGTCCTCAAAACCTGGTGGTTGTTCAACATAAACTAGTTCTTGGAGTTCTCCATTTAGGAAGGCACTTTTCACGTCCATTTGATATAGCTTGAATTCTTTGAAGGCAGCATAGGCTAAGAAAAGTCTTATAGCTTCCAATCTTGCAACAGGAGCAAATGTCTCATCGTAGTCGATTCCTTCTTCTTGTCGGTAGCCTTTAGCAACTAGCCTTGCTTTGTTTCTAATGATTTTCCCAGCTTCATCCAATTTGTTCCTGTAAACCCACTTAGTACCAATAACTTGCTGAGAAGTTGGTCTTGGCACAAGTTCCCATACTTTGCATCTTTCAAACTGATTCAGTTCCTCTTGCATGGCTTCAATCCAACCAGGATCGACAAGAGCTTCTTCAGTCTTCTTTGGTTCTATGTCGGAGACCATAGCAGATGAGAAAAGGCTTTCAGCAAATGCTCTACTAAGGTTCCTTGTTAATCTGGGACCAAAGACATCACCAATCACATTCTCTAATGGATGTTCACGAACTGTTCTGACTTCTCTCGGCACATCTTGTCTTACTGAATCTTGTTGTAAAGATTCTAGAGGAGGATCAAGGTCAGCAGATAGTGAAGGAGAAGAACTTTGAGTGAGAGGTGGATGAAAGCTTGGAGGATTAGGTCTTATAACAGAAATTGGTTGAGGGCTTGATCTGTCTTCAGGATGATCAGCAGAGTTTGCATCGGCAAACGGATTATGAAATTCATCAGCAGGTTCTGGTTCTGCCGATGAAGGAAAGTACGGAGCATCTGCTGATTCTTCTGCTGAAATGACTGGATCAGCAGCTGGTACTTGATCTGCATGGTTAGTATTACTGGATTCACCTGTCTCATGAGCACTAGACACATTAGTACTATTTGGAGCCTTGTTAGACTCTAACAAATCAAATTCATCAAAGGTTACATGAACAGATTCAACAATTTTCAAAAGTTTCTTATTGAAAACTCGAAAGGCCTTACTGTGTTTAGCGTAACCAACAAAGATTCCTTCATCAGCTTTTTCATCAAATTTGCCTCTGTGCTCATTACCGTTGTAAAGCACGTAACATTTGCAGCCAAATATCTTGAAGAATCCGATGTTGGGAATTCTGCCTTTCCAGAGTTCATAAGGAGTCTTGTTATGGAATTTGTTGATGAGAGATCTGTTCTGAGTGAAGCAGGCGGTATTGATGGCTTCAGCCCAAAAGTATTTCGGCAGCCTGGCTTCAGCAATCATGGTCTTACCAGCTTCAATGAGAGTTCTGTTCTTTCTCTCAACGACACCATTTTGTTGTGGTGTATAGGCAGCTGAGAAGTTGTGGTCTATGCCATGATCATCACAGTACTGAGCAATACCATTGTTCTTGAATTCAGTGCCGTTGTCTGATCTCATACTGATGATATCGCTTTCTTTCTGAGTTTGTAGTAGTCTGAATAACTTGGTAGCAACTGCATAGGTGTCATCTTTGTGACTGAAAGTTTCCACCCAAGTATATCTAGAGAAATCATCTACTACAACCAAGGTGTATCTACTTCCCCCGATACTTGCTGTAGTTGTGGGGCCAAATAGATCCATATGTAGCAATTCGAGGCACTTAGAAGTTGACATGCAGGGCTTGCTTCAGAAGGATGATTTATGGTGTTTTCCAAGCTGGCAGGCCTTGCATTTCTTTGCTTGATCAGCAGACACTTGAGGCAGACCGGTAACAAGTTTTGAACCGGCAAGCTTGGATAGATATTTGAAGTTCAAGTGACTGAGTCTCTTGTGCCATAACCATGAGTTCTCACTGATGTTCTTAGCTACAAAACAAACATTAGCAACACCAGTAATAGCACTTAAGTCTACTGCATAAATGTTACCTTTACGTTTGGCAGTGAGAAGAGTTTCATTAGAAGCAATGTCTTTCACGTAGCAACTGGAAGTAGTAAATATGCATTGCATTCCTTTATCACAGAATTGTGATATAGATAGAAGGTTGCGTTTCAGACCATCCACTAGAGAGACCTTCTGTACAGTAACTGCACCTCTCTTGATGGTACCTATACCGATGATTTTTCCTTTGGCATTATCACCGAAAACCACTGGGGGACCTGATGCTTCTGAGATATCGGCAAGTAGATCTGCAAATCCTGTCATGTGTCTTGAACAGCTACTATCTAGAATCCACAAATCCTTGCTTGCACAGGTTGAGGCCATGAAGCATTCCTGAAATAAAACGGTATGCTTATGGTCCCCCTTATTCTTGGGTCCGAGGGTTAGTTCCTCTTTGGCAACCACATCTGGCCACCACTAGAGGATTTAACCTCAGTGGGTCCAGATGGGTGCTTCAAGATGCATTCATGAGCCTTGTGACCATAATCAAAACAATTTGAACATCTCACTTGACTGATAGGCTGTGGAGTCGGTAGAACGTCATTCTGTTTAGTCAGTGCATCGGCAGAACTAGGGAATTGAGCAGGCACAAACTTAGTAGGTTTAAAGGTGCTAGTGTTGCCTTTCTTTCCATTCTATTTACCTTTGGCAGTTACCTTTTTAGGTACTTGTCCATCGGCAGCAGATGTGGCTAGACCGGCAGTGCTAGATCTGCTGATGTATTCACCAAGAATACCGTTATCGGCAGACTCAGTATCAGCAACCTTAACATATCTTTGTTTGTGCTTATCATTCCTTTTGTTCTGGTTCCTAGGATACTTCATTGCCACAGCACTGTATATTGGCTTAGCATCCTTATGCACTGAGTTAACAGGATTACATTCAACTTTCTCATCCTTTTTCTCGATCGCACAAGTTTCAGTAGAGCTACTGCTGCTGGAATCAAATCCTAACCCAGATTGGTCCTTATATGACATTTGGGTCTGTAGGATTGTTTCAACAGCAACTCTAGATTTTGTGTAAGAATCAACAATCCTTGAGAGATGATTATTTCTTTTCACAAGATCTTCGATCTGAGCTATCAATACTGCTACTTGGCTTTTGAGATCCAGGTTTTCTTTCTTTAGAAGAACAGACTCAAGCTCATGTCCTTTGAGAACCTTAAGTTCAGATACAAGCAAGTCATTCTCTGCATAAATTCTATTGAAATCAGCAGCCATCACTTTATGAATGCTACTCAGCTTCTCATGATCAATAAAAAGTTCATCCATTGTCTCTACCATTTCAGCTTTGGATATTTCAGGAAAGGGGTCAGCTAAAATTTTGGTGGCAAAGGGAATAGGTTTGGGAGAGAAGTCAGGTAGAGAAGAGATGGGTTTAGATAAGCTTTTGGCAATGCTAGGATGCTCAGTGAATGAGAATTTTCTGGTCATTGGTAAGGGTTTAGGTTTGATGGCAGTGAATTGAATAGAGTTACACTGACCATAGAGAGAGGTTCCCACTTGGTGAACTCTGTATCCATTTAGGTTCTCTGCTTTGACACTAATCTCTTTGAAGTGTGGTTGAGGTCTTCCAGTAGTTTCTTCTCTGACTGGAGATCTTGGAGGATATGGATCTCGGTAGACTGGAGCCGGCAATGTGGATGTATCGGCATCTTCCATGTCTAGGGCGACAAAGCTTACATCGGCATCTTCATCGGCATCTTCATCTGAGTCAGTTCCACACCAAACAGGCAAGGCCTTTTCTGTGCTTTCATCGGCAACAAAGCTTCGAGACTTGGGATGTCTCTTGTTGAATGACTTCCTCACATACTCATATTTTGGTTGAGGACATTTAGAAGCAAAGTGACCAGGTTTTCTGCAGTTGAAGCAAACAAGATAACCTTTGTTGTTCTTTCCGTCGGTAGCACTTGTTGAGGGTTTGTTGTAACTTGCTGGTTTTTGAAATGTTGGTGTGAATGATTTTGGTTGCTGGTAGCTTCCTTTCTGCATCCTTTTGAAGTCTTTAAACCTTTTGTAGTTCCTAGCGAAGGCGGCAAATTCGTCTTCTTCCATAGGCTGTTCTGAGGTAGTTTCAGGGGTTTTGGAACTGCAGGGTATTGGATGGGGATCTATAGGAGGGAATTTGTTTGAAGGGAAGGATATCTGTGACTGAGCTGATAGAGACAAGTTTTTGAAATTTTTATCGAGAACGTTAAGTTTTTGCAGTTCTCTCTCATACAGAAATAGACTAGACACAAGATTCTGAATAGAAGTCTTGTTCAAGTCTCTCACTTCTCTAACAGCGGTGACCTTGGTATGATACTCATTTCCCAACGAACTTAGAAAACGAATATTCAGGTCTTTCATAGTATACACCTTTCCTAATGAAGCACATAAATTACTTACCTCGCAGAATCTGTCGTAGGCACTCCTTAGTGATTCACCATCTTGTTTCTTGAAGGATTCAAACTCAACAATACAATCGTAGAGTCTGTTGTCCTTTACCTGCTCATCACCTTCAAAGTATGCAAGGAGCTTGTTCCAGCATTCTTGAGCCGTGGAGCACAAGTCAATGAGTTTATATTGCTTGTCGTCCAAACCGCAAGAGATAATGTGGCATGCTTTTCCATCTAGGGAAGCTGAAAGTTTGTCGTCCTCAATCCATTCCTCTCTTGGTTTCTCGACCAAGGTTTCTTCAATCTGAACATGGGTTTCTTGTTCAGTGTCACGATCAGCATGTTGTGTCAGCGGAGTGGAGGGAATAGGTCTATAGGTGGTTGAGACTTTTAAAGGAATGATTAGACCACCTTCTATGACCTTCATCAACCGATCATCGATTGAGTTCATATACTTTATCATACGAGATTTCCAGACACCAAACTCGTTGACATTTAACAACGGTATGGTAGTGATGTTAAATGACTGCATGATTTTTCCTGCCATGGTATCGGCAATACAAGCTGCAAAGCTTGGAAATTTCTTTCAAAATTCCAAGCTCTGATACCAATTGTTAGGCCCAATTGGTAGGAAAATAGGCTAGAAGTAGCTATGTGTCAGACGGCGCAGCAATCATTACAGAGCAGGTAAACTATTTTTTGATAAAACAGTATGAAAGGACAGGGACAATCAGCAAGGTTGACTTTAAGATGGAACGATGTAACCTGACTGACAGTACAGACTGTCTTTATTTATCGGCAAGTTGGAAATAGAGTTGATCGGCAACTTCTTTAGTAAGTTGATCGGCAACTTGATTAGCAAGTTGATCGGCAACTTGTTGCATGTTGAGAATAGAGTTGATCGGCAACTTGTTTACTGGTCTGCTGATTAGCTTCCTCTTGCTGGTTTGCCTTGTATGAAGAGATGTAAAACACATGTGCAGGTCACAAAGAATCCTAAGGGTACCTAAAAAGGTTCTAATAAAAATTGGGGGATCCTAAGTGCAAACATGATTGGGATTAAGTAATTCTATGATCTAGGAATCTATTTGAACAACACCTAGGCAAAAGAAAAGGTGCGTCATGAAAAAAGGGATGGGTTCCTAACGTCATCAAAGGCCGTGAGACGACAACGGGTCCGCATCAACATCAAAAGTCAAAGGACGACATTGGGGCTACCTCCACATCAACGGCAACAAGGACATGTGGCTACCTCCACATCAACGGCAACAAGGACATGGGGCTACCCTGACATAAATGACAAAGATGACATTGGGGCTATCCCCACAACAGTGACAAGCAGATTTCCTACCATCAGTTACTTCTCAACGAATGGACAAAATCTAAAGGACTTTATGCATGAAAATCCTCACGGTTAAGTTAAAATCAAAAATTTGACTAAAATGCTTTGTTAAAAGACTTGCCTTTAGGAATAAGCATTCCCAAAATTTGCCCTGTTGGTATTATTTATCAAAGACCATGTTTCAAGCAAAAATTTTTTGATCTCCTCTCAAAATAATTTTCCAAAGTTTTGGGGCTCTTTCGTCCACAATGTGTCTTAACGGTTGGCCCTAGGATCTTCTCCGGTGTCAAGAAAATGTGTCAACCATCCCGTAGAGTAGTGTTGACCAAGCCGAACCTTGACTCAGAATAGTCATTATAGGTTGAAACCTTTGTCCCGGCAGTCCTTAGTCGGACATAAGACCAGTTTTCCCATCAAACTCCCCAAAGATGGAGTTGACCCAAGTCAAACCTTGACTCATAATAGTTATTATAGGTTGAATCCTTTGTCCCGGCAGTCCTTAGTCGGACATAAGACCAGTTTTCCCTCAAACTCCCCAAAGATGGAGTTGACCCAAGTCAAACCTTGACTCAGAATAGTCATTATAGGTTGAAGCCTTTGTCCCGGCAGTCCTTAGTCGGAAATAAGACCCGTTTTCCCGTCAAACTCCCCAAAGATGGAGTTGACCCAAGTCAAACCTTGACTCATAATAGTCATTATAGGTTGAAGCCTTTGTCCCGGCAGTCCTTAGTCGGACATAAGACCAGTTTTCCAGTCAAACTCCCCAAAGATGGAGTTGACCCAAGTCAAACCTTGACTCAGAATAGTCATTATAGGTTGAAGCCTTTGTCCCGGCAGTCCTTAGTCGGACATAAGATCAGTTTTCCCGTCAAACTCCCCAAAGATGGAGTTGGCCCAAGTCAAACCTTGACTCAGAATAGTCATTATAGGTTGAAGCCTTTGTCCCGGCAGTCCTTAGTCGGACATAAGACCAGTTTTCCCGTCAAACTCCCCAAAGATGGAGTTGACCCAAGTCAAACCTTGACTCATAATAGTCATTATAGGTTGAAGCCTTTGTCCCGGCAGTCCTTAGTCGGACGTAAGACCAGTTTTCCCGTCAAACTCCCCAAAGATGGAGTTGACCAAGCCTTGACTTAGAATAGTCATTATAGGTTGAGGTCCTTATCCCCGGCAGTCCAAAATGACGTAAGGCCATCCTTGTAAGTCAACCCTCTCTAATAGAGCCAAGTTGACCATGTCCCGGTAAGTCAACCCTCTCCATAGAGCCAAGTTGACCATGTCCCGCCTCTACCTCACCAAGAGTCACGCTTCCTTGTGTAAGTCAACCCTCTCCCATAGATCCAAGTTGACCATGTCCCGCCTCTGCCTCGCCAAGAGTCATACTTCCTTATGAAAGTCAACCCTCTCCATAGAGCCAAGTTGACCATGTCCCGCCTCTGCCTCGCCAAGAGTCATGCTTCCTTATAAAAGTCAACCCTCTCCATAGAGCCAAGTTGACCATGTCCCGCCTCTGCCTCACCAAGAGTCATGCTTCCTTATGAAAGTCAACCCTCTCCATAGAGCCAAGTTGACCATGTCCCGCCTCTGCCTCACCAAGAGTCATGCTTCCTTATGAAAGTCAACCATCTCCATAGAGCCAAGTTGACCATGTCCCGCCTCTGCCTCGCTAAGAGTCATGCTTCCTTATGTAAGTCAACCCTCTCCATAGATCTAAGTTGACCATGTCACGCCTCTGCCTCGCCAAGAGTCATGCTTCCTTATGAAAGTCAACCCTATCCATAGAGCCAAGTTGACCATGTCCCGCCTCTGCCTCGCCAAGAGTCATGCTTCCTTATATAAGTCAACCCTCTCCATAGAGCCAAGTTGACCATGTCCCGCCTCTGCCTCGCCAAGAGTCACGCTTCCTTATGAAAAGTCAACCCTTTCCATAGAGCCAAGTTGACCATGTCCCGCCTCTGCCTCGCTAAGAGTCACACTTCCTTATGAAAGTCAACCCTCTCCATAGAGCCAAGTTGACCATGTCCCACCTCTGCCTCGCCAAGAGTCATGCTTCCTTGTGAAAGTCAACCCTCTTCATAGAGCCTAGTTGACCATGTCCCGCCTCTGCCTCGCCAAGAGTCATGCTTCCTTGTGAAAGTCAACCCTCTCCATAGAGCCTAGTTGACTATGTCCCACCTCTAACTCACCGAGAGTCATGTTTATCCCCCCAGGAAAGGATGATTGATATCCACCTCACCCCTAGGTATGCGTAACTTTGAAAAACTTCCCCACTCTCTCTCCGAACTACGTTAGGCTTGATTCCCCGAAAATGGGATACGTAGGAATCCTATACCACTAGGTCCAGCCATGTAACCAAATCGGTCAAGCCGTCCTCCCATCAGATTGGGATGCTTATTTTATCGACAACCCCGCTTTCCTAAAGTGACATTGCTGAGGGGCTCTGTAAGTACCCCAATCTGAAACCAACCAACCTTAGAGGTAATCTTAGGATCATCCAGGGATAAACTGATGAACTAGGACCTCACTAGGATAAACCTAAAAACCCAGGACTGCTCTGGGATTAAAATTGGAAAAATCTAGAAGCTCGCCAGGCTGAGCCGTACGGATGGTTTGGATGCGGGAGGGGCCTAGCCGTATGGCTGGTTTAGGCACCCTCAGTCCCTATAAATTGAGACCCTTGCTGATCATTTTAGGTGGGGAGAAATAGTGATTAAAGAGTGGAAACTCTGCAGAATCGAAAACTGCAAGAAAACCACCATATAATTGAGTGAAAAGAGAGGAAGATAGGCAAGAACCCACCATAGGTAAAGCCTCCTTCTCCCCATCTTCTCTCCATCTCAAAACTCTTTGTTATTGTTCATATTACTTGCTTATTTGCATTTAAAAGCCTTGTCGTTGTCAAGCATTTACTTACATTGCAAGTCTTGTCCTTCAAGCACCTTTTATTCTTGTTATTCATATCCTGGAACCAAATCATGGGATGATCCAAGGTGCCCTCATATTCTTGTATGTGATCAAGGGTTAAAACCTAAGGGAGACCATGATTTGTTAGTTTATTGTCTTTAAATAGCTTAATGATCCATTTTTATGGTGAAAGCATGTATCTATATGCTAATAATGTTCATGTTTGGCCATGATGATCATGTTGGGTGATAAAGTTCCAATCTTTATCATCCCAACCTTGATTTAGCCTTAAATCCCACATTTGGGTCATAAAGATTCAATCTTTATGTCATTTTGTTGTCCCTAAAGGTTTAATCTTGTTAAAGATACCATTTTTGATGATAAAGTTTACATCTTTACTCATCAAAATGGTTATCTTGGCTCAAAGGCCATTTTCATCACCTTTTTCAATTTTCTCCAATGATTGCCTTAGTCACACTAAAATCCATGTATTTGAGGGTCATTTGGTGATTAATGTGCATAGGAATGATTTTAATCAAAGTTTTTTGGTTAACATTCAAACTGAAAATAAACAGATCAGTCCAGTTTTAGCAGAATACTCTGTTTCTGCCTGAAACTGGACAATATATGGACAAACTGTAAAATCCCCGGGAAGACCCCTCCTAGCCGTACGGCTAAGTTGGGTCAGAGGGACTTTTTTTCCTTTCTGTCTTGTTTTGTCAATGCTTATGCAAATAAAACTTTTTTCCTCTATTAAAATCAATAACCAGTTAAAACTACAGTTTTTCCGTTAAAAACACACACACACACACACGCACTTTTCGTTAACAAACATAAAGGAGACTCGGCTTTGTCCGAGGCGACTTGGGTGACGTAAAACTCTTCCCAAGTCGTAACCTGACCTCCGAACTCTGAAATCTCTAACCATTTTCATTTGTTGGGTTAAAAGTTAACAAATGTGGCGACTCCGTTAAATTTGTTTAGTTCACGTGTTTGGCTTTTCTTCCTTTTGGGTGAGCCCGCATCACCATATCCGAGGGGGGGAGGATCTTTACAGCGGCAACTTCATCATCATAACTTTCAACAACATCCTCTTCAGACTTCTCACTAGAATCAGCCTCTTCGACCTCATCAGTACAAACTTCTTCAACATCTTCAAGTTGAGCATCCAAAACAAAAAATTTAGAGAGTTTGGGAGGAGCAACCGTAATATCTTCATCTGAGTCAAAAACATGTGAATTGTCCTCAGGAGATGGTTGTTTGGATACTTTGGCCTATTTGGTGATCTTAACAGGGTTGGGAGTATGAGATCGCTTCTTGAGGGGTTGCTCAACAGGTTTCTCCCCCTGACCTGATGAGTATCTGGAGGAGAGAAAAGGTTTGGATTTGGAAGCGGATGATACGGTAGGTTTGGAGGGAACGGAAGGTTTGGAAGGTACGTTATAAAGAGACTAAGGATTATTTTTGCTTTGGGTAGGGATTCAGGAGATGGAGTGGGAGATAAGGAGGGTGCGGTAGGAGTGGATTTGGGTTTGGAGGGTTTTGATGCGGTAGGCTTCATTTGTGCGGCAGGGACCTTTGGAGCGGCAATCTTGATTCCTTCAGAAGTTGGTTTAGATTTCTTCAAAACCTTTTCAACTAACACAACCTTTTCTTTGCCTTTGACAGAAGTAGGAATGGAGGGAATTGTAACATCTTTACCCTTAGCCCGTTCCTTCAGTGCGGCAGCTTGCAATCGTTCCTGCTCAAATGCGGCAGCCTCTTCATTAGACATTATCTTATCACCCAAATTGGCCAGACCGCGATTTGTGAACTTTGCTGGTACATACTCCTCAACAGGATCTCTGAGAAGGTATGACCTTTACATGTCATCGCCGAAGTTGTTGCGGTAGTTTGCTCTCATGGACTTGCGACAGAAGTCCTTTGTGGATGGAATAGGCACTTGTAGAAACCCCGATCTCGCACCAATTAAACCAACCCTGCAACTGGTCTAAACCCTATAATTGACCTAAAACCCTCGATAGGGCGGTTTAGGGCTACCGACCATCTTATCGGTGCATCGGATGGAAAAACCGAGTCCCAGATTGTGATCAGGACTCAAACCGAGCAAATAGGCGTATTCTCTAAAAATCGAGCGTCGGGACCCTACGGCGGGCCTCGTACCCCTAGAAAGCCTTTTACCGGCCATCCTTTACATTTAAAATTATATTATGTTATCCCTTACTTATTAACATATTTCAGATATACCATTATGACCAGAAAATTACGAGAAACAACTTTCATGTTGGAAGCACGGACAACCGGACTACCGTTACGGGCACACCGGAGTAGTTCGAGTCATTACGGAATGAGAAAATGGAGCCGGAAATAATGCAAAACCACCTTGAATGATCATCAAGACGTGGCTCTTTGTTGTGGAATGAGTCAACATTATTGGACCAATCAGAAAACGACACGTGGCGGAAAAGGTTGACTCAGCATATTCAACAGCAGCCGTACGGCTCTATGGCTCCCGTACGGCTGCTTCCTTCAGTCTTCCACCAGCTTTCTTCTTTCTTGGGTTTTCTCATGATGGAGGCCATGTGCTCCACTACCACCTTCACCCGAAGCAATGGGTTAGTCACCCTCCTATACCCTCCACTAAAGGGTATTTTGGTCACAAAAAGAACCTCCTACCACCCCCCATATACCTCTCTCTCTTGATCAAAAGAGGGGGAGTTTTTAGTTTTTACACTACTCTTTTTCTTACTTACTACTCTCTTATCCTTCTCTCTACCAAAAGTCACTCCACCACAACTCCACCCTTACTCCACCATACAACCACCACTACACCACCATCAAAACACCAAAAACAACTACAAAACTTCTTCAAACTCAAAGCAAACCTTCAAACCTTCAAAACGGAGTCCGGACGAAGAAGTTATGACCTCCGGAAGATTGAACGTAAAACGGACAAATTGCAAAAGAAGAGGGTGCGCGCGCCCCCTCCCAAAAGGGTGCGCGCGCCCCCTTTGATCAGAAGGAAGAGTGCCAAAAGGGGAAAGAAGGGTGCGCACGCCCCCTCGCAAAAGGTGCGCGCGCCCCCTTGCGTGATTCAGCCATTTTTTGCAGATTTTCTGGGTTTGTGCTCAAAGGTACCTACATCTTAAGCTAAGGTACAAACAGACCAAACTTCACCCCAAAACCCAGCTGTAGCAAGAACCCAACAACACAATAATCAAATCCCACAACACATCCCTTTTCATATCAACACAATACCATCAAATGGTTCCAGAATCATCACAACCAACATAAACATGACCAATTAAACCCAATTCCACATATAACATGAGATTTCCCAAATTTCTAAACACAACCTAACCCAAACTATCAAAATCACCAATTCTCTTACAAAGCAACAACTTGGGTAGCCCAAGGCTAACATGCAATCACCAAAACTAACATAAAACAACACAACTCAAAATCAATACTTCTAACAAGTATCCCAAGGTGCTAAAATAACTTATAAGCCTAAAAGTTCTAGTATTCATATTGCAAGTATTTGATTCAATCATATGAACGGATCTATGGGCTTTGGGTTTCATAAATTTTAAATGCTATTTTCCGCTGCGCATGTTACTACGAAACCCAACAGTGGTATCAGTGCCCCGTTCATGTTGATTATTTCAATACTTAGATCATGTTGTGTGTATATAAATTGTTTATGTGCCTAACATGATATGAATATTGGATATATGATGTTTATGTATTATATGATTTTATGTGGTTTATTGTTTTACAACTTTAATCGCACTATTGAATCGCACTAAAAATTATGTTGGATTCTGAATTGTTTGATTTTTAATTTTTGATTGGATCAAAGTTTTAATAATCGGGGAAAACAATTTTGAGACAAATTTTCGAACTTTAAAAATTCAGTCTGATGCTAATGTGCGACCACACAGAAAATATTGGGAGACCGCACAGATTTTCTTGGGCGGCCACACAGTTGGTCAGAATCAGAATCAGATTCTGGAATTTTGATGGGGGCCGACCAGACCAGTGACAAGACCAGCCAGACCTGCTGATCTGGAGTGGGTTTTGGGCAGTTGATTTGGGTGTGGATCCTGGGGTTTGATTTTCCTATTTGTTTTAGTCTTGTGATTCTAAGATTGGTTCAAGGTTTGGATGGCTAATTTACGTTCATCGAGATTGTGTTTCCCAAACTTGATCACAATCAAAGTTTCAAAGATAAAACAAAGTTAGAATTATGAAGAGTTCATAATTGCTAAAATTGAGAAACAAAGTTCTTGATTCAAAGATTGGAGATCCATGTGGAATTGTGGATGTAATTGGCCTACGTTCATCGAGACCATCTATTGCTTAGTTTCGGCCACATGGACTACTTTCTTGGTTTCTTGAATTAGTGCGGAATTGTGGATGCCTTATGGCTTAGTTTCAGCCGCACTTCTTGTTGTCTTGATTTGGAGATAATAACCAAAGTTGAAATAGTCTCATCCTCATAATTATAGAGAAACTAATGACACATAAATATTATGATTAAATTAATGGAGATTAATTTAGTGGCTAAACTTGATGCGTAACATGTTTATATTATGTGCTCATAAATGTGTTGTATGCTATATCTGATGAACCTTCAAAGAAAGTTTTAAGTCCTTTATTGCCATGCCATGATTAAAACACTTGTTAATACATGGGTGAATTTAATGTAGACTCGCCCTAGCGAGATGCATTGACTTTATTTATGTATGAGCAAGATAGATAATGTGGGCACGCCCTAGCGAGGCACACTAACTATACGTTTAAAATGGTTGGACTTAATTGGGCGTCAAAACAGTTTTGAGCCTAGGCAAAGATGAGATTTAACATGCTTTTTGAAATAGGATTTCTTAAAGAATCTCATAAAAGGAACTAAGAGTCATATGAGATATGATTGACAAGAGTTGTCTACCTAATTAATTTGATTTTGTGTAATCCGCCTTAGCGGACTTAAAATTAAATTAAAGCAGGATCTTAACCCATTTAAATTATATTATACATTGGATGTATGAGAAGGTTATATAATTTAGCGGGAGTATTTTTTGAAAAATACATTGATTATTTCTTTAATGAAAAAATTGGTACTTATTAAATTTTGAAAATTTTGCATAATTGTAGATAATGACTAACAACACTCAATCAGTTTCGTTGTGATCGATACTTGAGAAGGATAAGATCCAAGAGAATGGTACTAACTTTATGGATTGGATCCGTAGCCTAAGAATTGTTCTAAGGAAAGAAGATAAGTTGTACATTCTCGACGGGCCACTTCCTTCCGAACCAGAACCTACTGCCCCTAGGGCAGAAAGAGACAATTACAAAAAACATCGTAATGATTCTAGAGATGTAAGTTGTCTCATGCTTGCTACTATGTGCTCAAAACTCCAACAAAGTTTGGAACATTTGGAAGCCTATGAGATAGGCGTGGAGTTAAGAGCCATGTTTCAAGAGCAAGCTAGGCAAGAGAGGTACAAAACCATTGTTGCATTCACTTCTTGCAAAATGAGTGAAGGGCAACAAGTGAGTCCTCACATGCTTAAAATGAAAGGTTATGTGGAGCATCTTGAGAAACTTGGCTATCCAATCCCATTGGAGCTAGCCACAGATCTCATTCTTAATTCATTGCCTAAAAGTTATAATCAGTTTGTGATGAATTATAATATGCATGGAATGGATAAGAATCTCTCCGAGTTGCATGGGATGCTTAAAACTGCGGAGATAAAGATTGTGGAGAAAGGTTCTCCTGTGCTCTTGGTTCATGATGGGAAGAAGGTTGGTGCCAAAGGAAAGGGTAAGGCAAAAGTTGTCAAACCCAAGATAAGCAAGGCAAAGGTTGCCAAGGCTTCTGAGGCAAAACCCGATTCACAAAAGGATGCAATTTGTTCCATTGTCAAGAAATTGGTCATTGGAAACGTAATTGCAAGGCTTTCTTGGAAGAGCAAAAGAAGAAGAAGAGCAGCAAGGCTGCGTCGACTTCAGGTATCTATATGATAGATATTCTCATTTCTACCACTGATTCTTGGGTATTAGATACCGGATGTGGTTCTTACATTTGTTTAAATGTGCAGGGACTAAAGAATAGGAGACTGCTTAAAGATGGTGAAGTAGACCTACGCGTGGAGAATGGAGCAAGAGTTGCTGCATTAGCCGTAGGGACTTATGAAGTCACTTTACCTTCCGGTTTAATACTTGTTTTGAACAATTGCTATTATGTACCGGATTTAAGTAGAAATATTATTTCAATTTTGTTTGGATAATGAAGTTTTAAGTT